>CALSBV010000421.1:123603-192437 GCA_943590825.1 Bovichtus diacanthus
CTCTCACTTTGTCTCTCTCTCTCTCACTTTGTCTCTCTCTCTCTCACTTTGTCTCTCTCTCGGTACTAGTTGATATTCGCCTAGTTAACTGCCATCACAAATAAGATAACAAATAGGATGAGAAATAAGATGACACTCACTGATGGCAGTGGCCGATGTTTATCTGTTATGTCGCATACAGTTTTATTTCTATTTTTGTTAATAATGAAGGTTTTTTGTTTCACTGGCACAAATGGGGGAATATATAACAAGAAAAACAAAATAAAAAACAATTACAAAAATTTTGGCTAACCGCCAAATTGGAATTTTAAACATCGGATCGGCCTAAAATTTTTACAATCGGTTCACCCCTAGTGAAAGAGAGACCTGTACATCGAACGAACCATGCTAACAGAGCTTCATCCTGTTCCTGTGAAGTGTGAGAAAGAGAGCCAAGCGCAGCACTCTGCTCCACGGCTGCCTCAGCAAAAACACAATATGTTGGCTCTAAAGGACCGCGCTGGCAGCAAGTCTTGTCCCAAAGAATATCATCAGCTTCATTATACTGTATGCTGCTTGTATCTACCAGGACAATAAGTATGGGAGGGGGTGAAAATCACTGCATGATGAATTGGAAAAAAATTGCAGCACTGTGTGTATTAATGCTGAGTCTGCTCCTGCTTTACTCTGTGTATTATTTTTTTTACCATCCCTTTATCTAAATCAACTGGTTGCATTACACTGTGTGTGTGTGTGTGTGTGTGTCTGTGGGTTTTTCTTCTGGGATTCAAGGATACTCTGTTGACTCAGCAGGTTAAACTACAAACTATACTCTCACAATGTGGAGTAGTGCTTCTTGAATTCAGCTCTTGACCTTTTGATGTGTATTATTCCAGCTACTGTGACCTTTCCCACACAGAAGAGTCCTTCACTATTAAAATGATCTTTTGAAAAGGCACCTGATATTTAGAATGGCCATTTCGTGACTGCTCCATTATTATTACAAGTCACTGTCGTCTTTTCAGTCTTGTTTTTTTTTCCCCACTCACTAAATTGATCACGAGACAAGATGCATTAGAGTCTAAGCTAAACCTTTTCCTGGAGGAAACTCAGCATCAGGCCACTTAAAACTCAAAAACATATTCAGTTTTAATGTGTAAAACACCAGTATTAATGATAATTAAAATAACAAAAATGCATTAACTGCCCCGGTGGCTCCTGAAGCTGCTAAATGCTTCTCCTGTTTTTACTCCAGCGGTACGTCACGCCACAAGGTGTGACTTGAGTATAAAATTGCTGAGTGTCTGAGCAAGCCAGCAGAATTTTAGAATGGTCTCATCAGTTAATGTTTCACTTCGCAGCCAACACTTCCTGCTTTCAGAGAACTGCCTGCAATGTGGCCCCCATAGTACAACCTGGCCAACCTCTATCAATGGCTCGTAATAGTGTCCGAAGAGTTATCGGATTTCCCTGGCAAAGACCGTCTCAACAGGAATGATGAACCGTGCAGGAGGGCAGCGAGCTCCATGCTCGCAAAATGCTGTGCACCGGGCATTCCAGCTGGGATTACACCCTGGTGTAGAGTAACCTGTCTGTCTCCACCCAGCACCACCCACTGGAAGGAGAGGAAGGAAACTCAGGCCTACTGTATGTGGAAATACTCTCAAGTTGCCAACATAGTGTATGAACAACAAATATGGTTCAACTGCACTCTTACTCAATAAGTCGCATTTTGTTTTTTCCAAATGCATTTCCACTGCAATGATGTGCCACCCTGGATATGCCGACTGCTGCCGTTATAATCCTTAGGTTCATGTTTATTGCTGTACATACTTACAAATTGGAGAGAAATTAGTCAAATTAAAAACCTGAACAAATGAGTGGGGGCAATAACAAATGCAGATGCTTCCATACAAGGGATCACTGAATGGTTTGATCACTATGAGAAATCACTTGAATTATATGCGACAGCCATCAGGTCTCAGATCAATTGAACACCTATGGCAAATGTTTAGATTTAAGACAGCGCTCTCTACCACCATCATGCAAACACGAGGAAGTATCTTTTAGATGAATCTGCTCCATAAACGCATCGAGGCTGGAAGAAAAGAACAGAAAGAAGTGGAGTTCAGGCTCAGTCTGAGAGTCTGAACTGCCACACACACATTCACACTGTCTGTACACTTGGTGTATTAGCTTTTCTGGGGCGAAACTTTACGGAACGCGGTCAAAATATTTGCTTCGGTCTCTGTCTGAACACACGTAAAGACACTTTCTGCTGTCGCTATAAGCATAACACACCCAAAACTCCAAATAAACTGTCTCTGTTGCATTGTGGGTTATGGGTTTTTCTTTAGTTAGAAAATACTGTCTGAGAATAGACATTAGTTATTGTCAGATTGTGCTGCAGGAGGGGTTTGAGAAGTTTCTGAACTTGTCACTATTTGAATCCATTGTCATTAGCATGAATCGACGCTGACCACGGCCACAGTTCATTGAGAAGGACTAAATCACTACGAACTTTTCACGGCCACACAGAGAGTCAGAGTTTCACACTCAAACGAAAGACTTTGGGTTGAAGTATCACTTTAAAATTGAGCATAGTTCCTGCTGGGAGTCCATGAGCAAAGCTGCAGATAGTAAAAAGATTCATTGGTCACTGATGTATAAAGAGGAACCAATGAAGACTTTTCAAAGAAGTAAGACACCTGTATTGATCTGAAATGACGAAGTATAACTTCATAACACCTCTGTCTATTTTCTTACTCTGCACTTTGGATAAATCAGATTGCGAGTGTGCTGAAGCTACCACTTCATGCCTATTGAAAGCATTGACAGTATTGACATCGGAGAGGGTGTGGGTTGAAAATGACTGAACGTGGGTAGTCACGTTACATAAGCAATAGTCCACTTCTCTAACTAAAACCGCACAAAAACACTGACACACCAAGCATATATGTGCTGCTCACCTCCCTCTGACAGATGGGATGTTTTATTGAAGTGGAGGTGTCATTGTTGGGAGCCACAGAACTGGTTGCTGTGGTAAACACAGTTAATACTTCAGAAATAATTAATTATACATATTATATTCCAGGTTTTTAGTCTAATCATCGGCACAAATGGGAACTCAGCAGCTGTTCAAATAAAGTTTGGTCCATTTTTATACAAAGAAAAGCAACAATTTTTAACATATTGAACAAACAAATTACGTTTGCAGCGGCTTTTTGGTACGATCTAAAGGGAACCAAGTCGTACTTTGGTGAAAGCCTAGTCCACACATGCAAAATGAAATTATATTGGAGAAAAAGAAAAGAAAAAACTACGATGAATGGAGACAAAAGATCCGACTCCCTTCAAAGAGCCGTTATTTCCATCACTACTCGGTACAAGCGGCGAGCCTGGCAGGGCTCCGTCACCGTCTTCCTGTTTCCCTCCTCAGTTACGAGACTCAACCAGACGGGGATATGAGTTACACACACACCCACACACCCACACACACACACACCACACACACACACACACACACACACACACACACACACACACACACACACACAGCAGGGTGTGGCAGCCCGTGTCAATTTGTTTTCATGCTCGTAGACTCGAGTCATCGTGTGGTAACATGCTTCAGTGCTCCAGTTAACACTAACCAACTGGATATTTCATGTTGAGCCGTATGCAGTTTCTCTAACTGATGACTAACGTCCACAGCTCCTAACTGGTTCTCGCACTTCCTCCCTCTCCCAGCGGGTCTTTGGTTGTCATAGTTACATCCATTAACACACCTGCTAAGCGCTAAGGTCCCTCATGTCTCTCTCTCTCTTTTAAAGACTTCAAACCTCAGAACAAGACCGCTGGTATGTAATTACAGCTAGGGGAGAGAGATAAGGACAAAAATATGATGGTAAATATGGAGGATGTGTCAGTGTGTCATATGTCATTTGCCAGTCATTCTTATCTTGTTCATGTATATTTGAATTTGCCTCAAGACAAATTAAATTAACGATATCTATAAAATTGTTAGCTTTATCAATAAGAGAAATAACAGTAGCTTAAGTGTCATCTATGAAAAATCAATTACTAAGAAAGCACTATAGGCTGATTTCTCTTGAAGTGTGTAGTTTGTGAAAAAACAATACAGAAAATGTTAAAAACATGACTTCCCTAAATCCTTAAAGGAGCATTCTAGTAACTTTATACTTGAAGATCAGTTTACTAATCATGTGTAGGACTACATAGACAGTCACTTTTTGATAGAAATGATCTTACAAAATATCCTGTATTACAAATTAAGGATGTGGAGAAAGACATGGCAACGAGGGTTATACAGCGTATAGTGAAGTGTAGGATTTTGCATTATTTCTGGCGCTTGACCCATTTTAGGGATTAAAAGTCAGGATATCTCACAAAGGCACTTAATTGATGGAATACCCCTTTAAAAAAATGCACACCAAACTTCATGGACTAGCTTTCTACCACTTTTTTTAAATTAAAAGTTCAAATGAAAAAACTTTTAGATTGGGCCAAAAACATAACGTCGTGGCAGAGTTAATAAAGGACATATTGACATTTTATATTGTTTGTGTTATTATTTTTGACCTACGTTAAGGAGGTTATATTTTCGGTACGGTTTGTTCGTCTGTCTGTCAGAAGGATAATGAAAAAACTACTGGCCCGATTTTTCAGAAACTTGGTGGAAGCGTGTAGCAATCTGCAACATTTTAGAGTGGATCTGAATCACAGGACGGATACACACATTCTTCCTAACTTAAACAGCCTCTCAGAAACAGAGGTCTGCGCTCTCAGACTGCCCTTCTCGTGTCATTTTATAAAAAAAAATGTTTCTTGGTTTAAGAAAAGAAAACACACGGTGAATAAAACATGAATTCTAAGAACGTATCATTTGAATATCAAAGCCCAAGTAGAAATGGTTCCTTAAAAACCTCTCAGCTGAGACAACAGTATGTTTATTGACATGTGGGGCTTTATCTAACTGAAGTATTACAGCATTTCTCTCACTAAATATCTTCACTCCTTAAACACACCCACATCCAAGCACTAAATTGTTCTATTTTGCAGGATGTGATGGTTCTTCCCCGGTTACTCATGCACATACTGCATGTTGTCATCCACATCAGTGCTACTGTTTTCACTGTGGATTTATCACCACAGATACCCTGTGTCCCTAGCAACAGGTGGAGAGTGGAGGCAACACTTATCAAAGCAACCAAATGCTCCTCTTTTCCTGCCTTTTTATTTTTTACTCGCTGTTCTCCTGATCTCTCTACTTATCCTGACTACTCATTCCTTGAATAGCCTTCCTTCTTTATTCCTCCATTTTCCTCCTCTTCACTCTCTGCCTACCCTTCTCTTCATCTGCCTCCTTGCTTCCTCCCTTTCCGTCTACTTTACTTCACTCTTTTTCATCTGCTTTTGCCGTCTTCTCTCCTCTTTTTTTGCTGCCCAACTGTCTCTTCCCTGCAGGATCACAGCGACGGTCATCTCTCATCAGACGAGACGCCGTCTAACAAACACAAATCTGAGGTCATCATTCCCTCTCTCTCCACTTTATCATTACATTTCCCTCTCTTTCTTCCAGCCTCACCTCCCGTCTTCCTTCATCCTGACCGGACTGTCTCCACTTTGATATTTTCTCCGTCTCTTCCTCCCCACCCTTTTTTGACTCCTCCTCTAATTTTCTGATCCTTTCTCTCCAGCTCCCTTTTCCTCTATCCTCTCAGTAGCGCCCATTTATATTCTTCAAACACAAAATGAATCATTAATCTCACCAATACGATAGCCCAATATAAACTCTGAGAGCCCTGCCCCTTCCAAAGCACATAGCATCGATAATAAAAGATGTACTGCATCATATAGGCTACACTGTATGTTGCCTCCTTTGTCTCCCCGGAGAGCCAAAAGCACCTGTTACACTAAATAAATAGAGAAGACTGTGTGTGTGTGTGTGTGTGTGTGTGTGTGTGTGTGTGTGTGTGTGTAGGGAGACAATCAGGAACAGCTGACTTAACATAAGGCTGAATATTATAGGATAAAAGGTGCTTAGCCAGCAGACTTTTTTTTCTCAGCAGTATAGGATCTGCAAAGAAACACACACATACAGTACACACAGATATATGAACGCACAGAAACACACAACCACAGTGCGGACGGTGCTTTTTGGACATAAGAAGACACTACACTCCTCAATATGGCTGGGTGTCAAACTTAAACACAGGTTTGATTGATTAAAATGCATCTATAGCACTGAGAACTGAAAGCTAGCACCGAATGTAGAGTCAGATCTTCAATGTTGCCAACTTGGCATCTTTATCGCTACTTTTCAGACACGACTAGCTCTGAAGAGTGACTAGCAACAAATACAATGACGGCAGGCCAAATCAAACACTCAGCTTTATACAAATGTGCGATTTTGACACCCATATGTAAATGATGTGATCTGCCGACATTTTGCAGAAATTGTCCCGTGATAGATCGAGCTAAGCTGATGGGCTAATGTTAACAGTCAGTTAGCAAGCTTATTGGAAGAAACTATAAAGAATCTCAGCAGCTACAGTAGTTCACTTTAGACTACTTTATCTAGCCAAGGTTCATGTAAGGTTGCTTGTGTTTTGGCAATATTTAAAATGTAATTAATTAAATTAATGAATAATGAAGAGCAGGATTGTGTAGAGAAACATGTTTACCTTTCAAAGTAAGGTATCGAAGAATATTGTTTTGGTATGGGTACCAACAGTCAAGTAGCCTATTATATCGGTATTTGTATCAAAAGCTGTCAAACAATACCCTCTTTAACCCAAATACTAATCTCATTCTCACTATGTAATCCTTTTCTCTTATCCCCAAAACAGGAACTCCCAAGTCCAGTGAATATTCCTCAACAGGAATCACTTCTTCTTGTCATTCTTGTCTTTTAGAGGTATAAAACACATACAAAACTACCAGACATCCAGCAGCTAATGTAGAACTATAAATCCAGATGTTTTAGCTAAGCACAGGAAAACCCATTTCTAATCACTTAACGGCGCCGAGAGGACATTTTCTGCAGCATCATCATGACAAATTATTGCCATATTGCCTCATTCGTGTTGCAACGCTGCAAGATGTTGCTGTGGATTCATTACTAAAAAGCAATCATGATACCATGATTTTAAAGTAGATGTTATTAGAGCTGCTGGTCAATTTAATTAGATTTAAAGGATGATATAGCACTTTATTGTAGATTCATATACAGACGCATTGTTTTAAGTTTCTTTTTCCCCTTTTCTCCCACTTTCGCTTTAACCTGTCCTACTTTTCTTCTTCACCTCTCCGATCTCGTCTTCCCTCCTTCTAACTCATCTTTTACCTTTCACCTCATCTCTTTCTCGTTTCCTTACCCGTCCTTTTCATTTCTGTTGGTACCTGATCTCTCTTTTCATTTCTTATCCTCTGCTCTCACTGAGCGTATTGACAGGTCAACAGGTGCTCAATACCTGCGGTCACACTTTGTGCTGCAGCGAAAGGATTCATATTCAACTTAAGAACATAAGGAGGAAATATTTGGAAAGAAGAGGCAGGATTTCTACATTAAATGTCACAACATAAAAATATAGCTCATGATAAACAAAAACATGTAAGTATCCCAGCAACATCACTATTCTCTGTATGATTTACTTCAATAGGTAACCATACACAACAGACTTTTTTTTTTTAACTACTGTTTTTAGAATGAATAAACCGTCTTTGTATCGAATGACTGAAGAACAAAAGCTGCTACACCATACACCATGTTAGTGCTCCGTCATCAAATCGCCCGTGAGGCTGACAGCGACCACAACAAAAGAGCTGCTCCCCATCAACAAAATCCACAACTTTCAAAGGCGATAAATCTGAAATAACACGTCCAAATAGTCAGATAATCATTCTCCAATATCATATCAGACATATTTTTGAAAAATATTCTGGAACTTTTGTGCAAAATAACAAACAATAGCCCTCATTTCCTGTCTCAATTAATATTGTTTTTGTTTCAAGCAGCCACACCATGTTGTTTACAAGTCATTCTTTTACCTTCTTTCCTTTCTTCTTGCGGTGAGCTGACTTCCCCGTAGCCTTCTCTTTAACCTCCTCGCTCATTTCAGCAGCTGTGAGAGTGTATGTGTCCCAAACAGCTGTGTGTATGAGTCCCAAAAAAAAAGGGTTTCCTTTTTTTTTTTTTAATCCAGCATGGATGAGCGGAGAAGAGTGGAGTGGCGGCCACTCTCAGCGTGCACAGCGACCAACTCGCTCAGCTGCTCACACCCACTTTCTCACACTCACACACACACAGACACACACACTCACACACTCACACATTTTGTCCGCGAGGAGTGGTATCCAACAAGGCAGCCTGGCTGAAGCGATGGAGAGACACACATGCTTGCTCTCTCTCTCTCTCTCTCTTTATCTGATCCAACTCGCACACTTCACTTCTACCTGTGCGTGCTGTGGTTTCCTCCCACACACTCCACAAGTGAGAGCAGAGCCGCAACAAGCTACGGGGGATTGGGTATATTAATAGCAATCAATATCGACAGTTGTTTGTGTGTGTGTGTGTTTTGAGAGCGAGAGGGAAGATTGTATTTCTTCAACAAGTTAAAACAGAGGAAATGTAGCTCCATCTTTGTGAGGACCAATTTCAGTTTTGGAAAGTGAGGTCCAGCTGTTTGCCCTGTATTCAACATCTTAATGAAGTACATAAGTATTAGCACCAACATATACTTAAAGAACCGAAAGTAAAAGTACTCATTGTGCAGAATGGCCTATTTCAGAATAGTATGTTCATTGATCATCAACAGGGGGTCTGTGACCCCTGGGGGTCCTCAGAGTTACTGCAGGGGGGCCACCAATTTTGAAAATTGAAAATACATATTACAATAACATGAACCAACATATTATTAGCAAAAATAAATTGGCCTTTTCTTTTAATTGACACAACATTAATGATACCGTTACCCATGAGTCCTCGTGCAATCATGTGAGCTAGCTAACCTGTGCTAAATCACTGCGCCACCTATCTTTAACGGTAAACAAGTTAGCTATGGCTACGTATTATTATTCTAATTATATGGGTCATAATAAGCTGCTTACGACCTTTATGGCCATTTTTTTTAGGGAGGACAGTCTGATAATAAAATATCATTATTTATTAGTTGATATGTTTTTTTTTTATTAATAATCTGAATCTGCACAGTAAATAAAGCTGTAAAATAAATATAGTGGAGTATAAAGTTGCATAAAATAGAGTAAAGTATAGATACCTCAAAATTGTATTTAAGTACAGTACTTAAGTAAACTGGGTTTAGATCAGGGTAAAGGTTGGGATTACGCATTTAGTTAAGATGAAGGTTAGATTGAGGTAATCACAATATCATTTAAAACGTTTTTTCGTTTGGCAATTAATTTTTTTCATTTTAATTTTTTTCTTATTTGGCCTCTAATCCAATCACAGAGAGACATTCAGGCATAGAAGAGGGAAGAGTTCACTTAAATGTTCCTGATGAATCGCTGCATACCCTCTCAGTCTGTGTCAGTCACACAGATCGCTTTATGTTACTCTCTCTTACTCTTTCTGAGGAAGGAAGGCAGTGAGACACAAGAATATATGATTTATTGTAAGAATAAGATGGAAAGTGATGGAATTACTGTTGGCCAAGCAGGATATAAATGCCCCAACAGCCTCCTCCAATCACACCTCCCTCTGTCTCTTGCTTATCAATAATGAACAAGGAGAGGAAAACCCCTGGTGGCCGATCAATGTGGATTATTGCTCTTTGTGTGTGTGTGTGACTGTGTGTGCAGATTATGCCGGTGTGGGCCAGTTTGCCCAGTACAATTAAAGCTGTATCATCCAAATAGAAGCATAGGGATTCAAGGGTTTGTAATGTACTCTCTATGGAGAAGGACACACACACACACACATACACATACACACACACACACATACACACACACACACACACACACACACACACCTTTTGCTTTTGCTATCTCACATGCACTCAGTATAAGTATGCAAAGATATCCCTGTCAAAATGCAGAATAATGTGCTAAATGTCACCTGCAGGCGTATGATAGTTGATGTTAACCGTTGCTTTATTTATTGTTGATGTCACTGTTAATAGAGAGAGACAAGCTTTTCAAATGTCCTGTGTCATTTCCTGTTTGAACTGAAGAAGCCAGTCTGACCTCTGGTGGCCAAGGCTCATTATGACAACAACAACCATCTATAACATCCTAAAAACCTATAAATAGGCATGATTCATGTTCTGACCAAAATCCAAACTAGAAATAAATTGTCACATTACAGTATGTACTACACTAATTGACATAGTATACAGTTGTATTAGGTATACAATAAATCAATTTATTTTACTGTTTTGCAAAAGAAAGATTGAATACTTAAACTTAAGATCTTACAGGAGCTGATTCATAACAAGCCACAATGTGTTCTATTTCCCCCAGCCATGAGCATCTCTTTCATTTCCTTTGTGCATTTTATTCTGGGACTGCAGTGTAAATCCACAGTACATTTAAAATTAGATGTTTTTCACTCTACATACTGACTTTGTACCTAAAAAGAGTACTCCATGCATTTTGCATTGCACTTCTATAACAAGTAAAAAAAAAAGAAAGAAAAAAGAAGTACCAAAAGCCATACAGCACAACCTAGTGGTCTAGTAGTCAGGCTTCCAAATAGAACACCAGAAGGTTGTGAGTTCAATACCAGGTCTGCCACCATTGAGCCCCTGAGCAAGGCACTTAACCCTGAGTTGCTCCAGGAGACTGTCCCTGTAGTTAGTTCACTGTAAGTCACTCTGGATAAGAGCATCTGCTAAATAACAAATGTAATGTAACTCTAACTGCCAACAGAGATTCAGGTGTGTTATGAGAGTAGCTGCTAATGTAGCCTGGAGCCACTCACACAGATGATGAGCAGGCTACAGGCATCTGCTAAACTCACTTCCCTTCTGACTCCACACCCACAGATGTTGTTGACTCAAGTAACATCACTATACACAATACTTTTCTTACAATTCTTTTCACATTTGCAGTAGAACTCCTTTAGACTTTTAAACAGACTTTAATGTGTAAAATGAGCTAATTTCCCATTTAATTTGGTTTCTTTTCCACACTCTTGTTGCTAATTGAATTGTGGCACAGCTGGGCACTTTAATTTGCAGAAAGTTGACACTTTCTAGAAATGAATCTTTAACAATTACCTCATCTTGATATTCCCTTAGTTTCTCTTAAATCCTGCTTTAACAGGAGTTACATTATATTAAATATCATAATAAAGAAGTAAAAAGGCCAGTTCCTGGTGTCTTTAAAAAGATACCTAATTCAAGAATAACCATCAGTAGTTTTTATACATTGTGCATACAACAATAGGGTTGCAATTAAAGATTATTTTCAGATTAATTTGGTCTATAAAAAAATCAGATAATAGAGAAACATGTGTAAAAGGTGATGTCTTTAAATGTATTGTGTTGTCAACACCCAAACATAACCATATTCACTTTAATATGATATAAGACAGAGAAAAGCAGGAAAACAGGATTTTCTGCAATAAATTGATTATCAAAATATTTGGTGATTATTTTACTGTCCATCGATTACTCGTTTCAGTTTTATACAAAGAGAGAAGAGAAGAGCTGAAATGCTTGGTCTCAGTGTTTCAAGTGAAAATGAAGACAACTATAAATAAAAAAGGATATCATTTAGAGTAATATCTCTTTTCTGATGTGTCCACTTTTAACAGACGCTGTCCTGTCTTCTGCTCACATCCACCTCTCTTCCCTTTCTCTTTTTTCTCTTTCTCTAGCCCTCATGTCTCTTTGATGCGTCTCCTCATCTTTTAGCCTGAATCCAATATGACAGCTTCGCACTCACACTCACACACACAAATGATGTTCCTCCGAAGCGGCTACATCCATGCACCCAGAGGTAACACAATACTTTCATGGCTAATATTCTCCTTCACTCAGCCATTAAAGGCCGACTGGGAAAGGGAGTGGCTTTGTGCCTCCATAACCGTAAATTATAAAAGGGTGAAGTCAACTGGTGGTTACAGGAAATAGGGGTCGGGTTGCTAATGGGACCAAAACAATCAGATCAGTAGTGAGGGATACAATACAAGTATTTAAATGATTATGGAATAGAAATAGATATGGGATAGAAAGAGATAACGGTTTTCTTTCAGTTAATGTACCCTCACAGAGTGAGAGAGGAGACAGATGGGAAGGATCAGAGAGCAGAGACAGTAAAGAAGGTCTATATTTAGCTACATGTTTATACTGTGAGATGTGTATGTTACATTCCTCATCGCGGCGACGACCATCACGTGCACTTTTGTCAGAGAGGGTGTGAACTTTGACCACAGAAGCATTTCACAGATCACTGGTGTGTGTGTGTGTGCGCTGCTGATCCAAGGAAGGGCTTTAACTCGTACGGCGAGGAGACGCAGTTATTTCACGAGTGACTGGAGATTTATTCAGAGAATATTCAGAAAATCCGTGAATATTCCACTTTCGTTGCACTATACATTTATTCAGTTTTTTAAGAAAAACTGTCCAGTAACATCTGAAATTTGAGAGGGAAAAAATGGACCTTATAAAACAGCAAAAAATATGAACTTGTGCTTTTTCAAAGCCTTAAACGGCATTTAGATGTTTTGTCACAGTTTTTGTTGGAACACACGAAAGCTATGAACCTGGCTAAAGGTGGAAACTGACAAATATACGCAGACTTTAGGATCTGCCTCCAATTCTTTTTCATCTTATTTCTTGCTGTGTAGACTTTGAAAATGTCACTAGACTGTGTAGACTGTGTAGAGCATTGGCATCATTATGTCATCCACCATTAATAATAATAATAATAATAATAATAATAATCCATTTTACTTGTATAGCGCTTTTCTAGAGTAAACACTTGCATTCCTCCAGAAAGCCCCCCAAAAAAACAATAACACGACAACAACAAAAGAAAACACATTATTTCATTGCAATTTTTTTTTGCAAATTTGTTTAAAGAGATCCAACCCAAACATGTTTTAAGACAAAAATCATCCACTGATCCAATGTCTGCCACTCATGCAGGGCCTTGTTGTGGTGGCAGCAGGCTAAGCAAGGTAATCCAGATTGCCCCTCTACCCAGGAACGTTTTCCAGCTCCTGCTAGTAGATCGCTAGGCAGTCCCAGGCGTGTTCTGGGTCTACCCCGTGTTGTCCTACCAGCTGGATGTGCCTGGAAAACCTCCAAAGGAAAGAGCCCAGGAGGCATCCTGGTCAGATGCCTGAACCACCTCCACTGGCTCCTTCAGAAGTGAAGGAGCAGCGGCTCTACTCCGAGCTCCCTCCGGATATCTGAGCTCCTCACCCTGTCTCTGAGGCTGAGCCCAGACACCCCCCATTCTTTTGTCACTACGCACAGCTCATGACAATATGTGAGGATTGGAATGTAAATGGACCGGTAAATTGAATGCTTTGCTTATTGTCGTGGCTCCCTCTTCGGGTTAGGCTTAGGCATTTTAGGGTTGGGGAACAACATTTTGGTACAACGCCAGCATCACTGCTTACGCTGCACCAACCTGCCTTTTGATCTCACGCTCCATTTTACCCTCACTGGTGAACAACATCCCGAGATACAGGAACTCCTTCACTTGGGGCAGCAACTCACTCAATGGGACTGAGTTGCCGCAGTTGCTGTTCGAAAATGACTCTGCGTGGAATAATCATTTATGTCTGATATGGTTTCAAGGTCAATTAGTGATTTACAAATTCTTAAAATTACAATTTCTCATGAATATGCAAATGTCTTTCAAGAGTAAACAAGAAGTGTCAGAGTGTGTTCTCTGGGGGCTTCAAGTTCCCATAGTTGTGGAAGTTTCATACTGAACCATAATTGGCTTCATTTAACTTAATCCTGCTTGTGCGTCCACGTGTTAAAACTCAGATTTAAGGTGATCACAGAGAAACTTTCCCCATTCAGCAGAGGAAAGTTTAAAAAAATTAGTTTAACATGTTTGTGGGGCTTCTAAACTTACAATCACACATGTGTGCCAAATCCACAAGTTAATGAAGTTTGTAGTCATCTTGCATTGTAATAAATCAATGGGCTTGTTTCTGCTTGCCTGGGACGGAGTTATCAACAACAAACACTTCTTTATCACTGATAGTGAAATCAAACTCTGATGCAGGATAAAGGCAGAGGCCCTGGCAGGGTTTCTCTGTTTCTAAATCTCAAGTGAATATCTTAGTTTAGGTTGGTTTGATGGATTATTTTATTTGTGTGTTTGTTTCTCTGTTTGAGTCTCAGTTGGTGTCCACTATCTGACACTCCACTGCTCTGCAGGCATGAACTCAATGTCTGTGTGAATACTGGAGGGTTGTTTGTACGTGTGTGTGTGAGAGGTGTGGTTCTGCACTCAAGTCTGTGATTTGAGCGTGAGTATTTCTGAGAGAGAGAAAACTAGCCGTGGGTTTGCAGTGACATAGATGCTGATGTGAGCTAATGATCTGCTGGCTGAGATACGAGCGAAGAAGACCAGACTTGTAGTCTTGTTATACTGAAAATCACCAAATATGTGATGCTCTTTGCATTCCAGTAATGACTGTATTTTGTAACCTGTTATCAGATGTATGGTCTGTGCAGTTTCACTCCCACATGTAGGCCTACTCCTACTTCAGTATTTGATCATCCCGTTTCCCAAAATACCTTCTGGCAAAACCCAAAGCGCAGGTGTGCACTTGTTGTGGGCCGCAATAACATCAGACAAAGCAATAGTCAATAGCGCAATAAAAATCATAAAGAGCTGGTCGTCCCTCTTACGGAAAAAAATACAAATACTACGGCAGTTTAAGGATTAGATTTGCAGTTTATAAAATACACAAATGACAGCAACAATCTCTCTGCAAACTGTTTTCTCTGGTATCCTGACATCTAGGAATTCCAATGCAACCACAGCCACCCGATAAGATCAGCGTTTCATGTAAACAACGCCAAGAAACGTTTCTTTTCTTGAAGCAAGCGTCAGTCTTTCCTGTAATCTGTTGTTCATTTCCTTCACTTCTCTCCCCTTCTCTCCTTTGTTCCCATCATCTTGCCACTTTATCTCTTCGCCTCCCTCCTTGTCCTCTAGAAAATTATAGCTTCACACTACAGTGAATGTCTTTGCCCGTATTCAACTGTTACCCGTGCAAACTACCAGTGATACCCTCTGCATATTAATGATATCTTTTGATACAATCTCAATAATGAACAGCCAGGAGGAAATGGGTCGGAAGTGCCATGGCAATAGATGAATCCCCATGGAAACAACCAAAATGTGGCATGATTTTGCCTCGACAAACCACATAAACTGTGACAATTATGTTAGATCAACCAATCAGAGCATTGGAAAGTCCTTATGTCACAAAGAATCAATCAGTGGTGAAAAGTAACTACGTACATTCACTCACGTAAAGTACAAGTACCTCAACATTGTACAGTACTTCTACTCCAATACATTTTAGAGGCAATATTTTACTTTTTAGTCCACTACATTTATTTGCTAACTTTAATTTCTTTCCAGACTCAGATTAATAATACAAAACATCAACAAATTAATGAAGATATTACTTAATTTATTCAACTAGAAGGGCACCTTGAGAGCGCAGACCTTGCCAAAGCCAAATGTTTTATCTTGCCATTTTAAAAAGGAGGGAAAAATAATTTGTGTATCCGCCTCGTGATTCGGATTTGCTCCAAAATGTAATGGCTTTTTTCCTGGCTCCTGCTACACCCTTCCACCAAGTTTCACAACAATCGGGCCGGTAGTTTTTTCCATTATCCTGCCGACAGACAGACAAACAAACCAAACCAAAGCAAAAACATAACCTCCTTTGAGGAGTCAATAAGACTTTAATAATCCTCAGATTTATAAGCAACACAGCAGTATATAAAGTGATAAAACAATTAACTAAACAACCTTGTGATTCTACAGAAAGAGAGGCCTGTTTAAGAGCGAAACTTACAGTAGCATCACCATGGGGGCGGCATAAACCCTGCAGTACTGAGGATTATTAGCATTATCGATTAATCTGTCTTCTAGTCTTCAAAATGTCAGAAAATTGTAAAAAATATCCATCCCAGTTTCTCAAATTCCAAGGTGATTTCTTTAAATGTCTTGATTTGTTAGTCCAAAACACAAAGATATTCACTTTAATATGATATAAAACAGAGAAGAGCAGGACATCTCCATAGTTAAAAGGATGAAAACTAACATATTAATGGAATTTTCTGACATTTTTGCATGAACAAATTATTTAAACGATTAATCGACCATCAAATAGTTGGCAATAATTTTTCTGTCAATAGACTAATCATTGCAGCTCTACTCTTGGGAGAAAATGGGGACAAAAATGTGCAAAAATCAAGAAAAAGAACGTCATCTTTTTTTCAACCTGGGAAAACTTTGAGTGTTTTTTTTATCCGTTTTAACCGACCAATCAGGCGAGTCTTTTTCTGCAACACCCCAGATAAACACCAGTTAGGCGTCAGATGAAAAGGTTAACTAACGCTCGTAAAGTCAAAGAGGCTCATTTACACAGAAGAGAAGGAATCACTCACACACACTCACACACACTCACACACACACACACACACACACACACACACACACACTCACACGCACGACTATTGAGAAAGAGCAGACACACAAACACCAGTCACAAAGAGATGGACTTTCCAACCTCCCTTGATTTACAATCCGTCTTTGTCTCTCGGGACCGGCGCACTCACACAATGCTAATGGCAGCAAAAAGGACACGGTTCCACGCCTAAAATGGTCTCATCGCCAACCGCAGTGAGCCGCACGGTGACAGGAGCAGAGCAAGTTGGATCCTGACTCACTTTCTACCACCGAGCTGCTTTCTCTGACCCTCTGACAGCTGCAACATCTGGAGATTTTTGAAGCCTCTTCTGCAACTACTAGAACAATCTATGATGTTTAAACTGTCTTTTAACGTCAGTTTATTTAACCGCTTTGGGAGCAACTGGGGTCTTGATGAAGTTTGATTAACTGTGGTTTAATTTAGCACTTCATTCATTAGTTTGGCAATAAACACTGAGTAATGTGCACTCACGTGCCTTAATCTGTCAAAGCTAGTCATGTTGCTGGTGGGGTAACTAAGATGTTTTATGTCACGATATGAAACTTATTTTCCTAATGAGAAGACTTCATGTAAATACAGCATAGTTTTCACACCAAACTAAAATTAATGAAACATATATTGAGCCCAATAGTGTAGAACATTTTTCTAAAAAAGACCTAGAAGATATTTTACAGTTGAACAATTATCTTTACTGTCTCAAGACAGTAAAGATAATTATATCATAGTACAAATCATTGACGTTTCAATTATTTAAAACAATACCCACAAATATAATCACATTAACAAAAATATTTAACTTGAACTGAGAAAGTTTTTCAGATATAAATGAAAATGCTGCCAATAAAACCTACATTTCTGCAGTTTTTCCTACACTTTTCTTTTTGCACAACATAATATCACCCTGCTGATGCAACGAATAAAACTGAAGAAAAATGTACAAGTAAACAGTGAAGGTACCAAAACCAAACAGAGGGAAATATTATACCATTTACTCCACTACATTTATTCCCCTTTTTAGTTACAGTCTCAGCTACTTCTTTTACATAAAACATATGATATGATGCAGTATTATACTAATATACCAGCAGTATACAAAGATCAGAAAATTGGCTCTTCATTGTCAAACTACAACATTAAAATGCTAGTGATTGTTAATGATAAAAACTGAATGATATGATTTTCTATAACACTTTGGAAGAAGTAAGTCTGCATAATGAGTACTTTTACTTTTAATACTTTAAGTACATTTTGCTGATATTGCTTTTGACGTTTTGAATTCAGGACTACGTTATTTCTACGTTTACTTAAGTAAAGGATCTGAGCACTTCTCCCACCACTGCAGACGGATGGTTGAAGAACCCATTCATGGGAACACTGACCCGCGCTCAGCGCTCACGTTGACCCATTCATAAAGATATAACAGAAGCACAGATTTCACCCCCCTGTGCTGTATAACACCCTGGTGTCAGTCAGTGCTGCAACCCTATGATTCGCAGTCATTGCTGCTTACACACTGGAACTCATTCATTCATTGATCCGTTCATTCTTTCAATGTGCAGATGTTCTTTTGTCCGTCATGGTGCAGCTAACCCATAGTGACATTTCCATCTGATATAAAGATGCATTATAAACCAAGAAGCCTGCTTTTGTCGGACTTCCCTTAACATTCATTCAACCTGAAATGCAGAGAATCATCTCTTTGGATCAACCTACTTCCATCACTGCGATCAACATCTACAATATCGTTACTCAATACTCAAAAAACATCTGAAAAGGACTTTAATTAGCTTTGATGAATTATGCAATCTTTGCTTTTATGTTTTTATACTCTCTGTATGACTGTTGATATTTAAAAGGAGAGGTATCTTCATCAGCCATTTTTTGGCTACTAAGCTCTCTCTGCACAATGTCCAAATGTCTTTTTATATACATATGTATATGTGCAAATAAATAAAATAATAAATAAACCAGAGCCTGCTCTTTCAAAAGTATCTCAAATACAAAGTTGTATTCCTAAAATGTAGCTGTCATTTCATACTCTGCACAATCATATCCAAACCACAGCCGATGACCTGGCTGGAGCTGCCTATACTAACATGATTATTGTTTCTACTTCTTATTGTCTTTTCGACCTTTGGCATCCTAAATTCAAAATAGAGTTGTGAAGTTTAGATATAACACACAACTTAGGGTAAAGCAAATCTGTTTTATTCTCACCTTAGGCCATTACAGCATATGTTATTAGTTATAAGTGAGTTAAATTATGAGTTTATTTACAGAATTATACGAAATTGAATAACTTAAAACCTGATCTGTACTGTCATAAAAATGTGTCATAATTGAGAATGCAGTTATTTATCTTTTTGAATTAAAAAAATCAAACCTGTTAATGTATAAATACAGTTGTTTGGAATGAAAACCTTCCTTATTTTGTTAATGTATGACAGATAAAGTTGGGCTTTTATGCAGCCAACAAGTGGAATAAACCGGGTTAATTACTGACTGCACTTTTAGAACATATCCACATTTGTATTTGTGCCTGTAAAAGCTTTGATGGTGATGGTGACTGTTATAGACTAAGTTCTGAAGATTTCCATTTATATTAATTTAATTTATTAATATTCATCAAATGTTTAGATAACACAAATGTTATTATTGTCAATCGAATCTGGGTAAATGCAAAGATGTGTTTGAGCTGCTCGTTTTAAATATGCTGCTCCATGTAGACTTTCAAAATGCTTTGATTAACATCCTGGCAGGTATCAATGCAGAATATTAAAACCAATATTCCCTCCTGTCATCTCACCAGACAAACAAATGTGTTTTAGCGACGTATTTACTGAGACTGGACATGTAAATGAGCCCAGCTGCACTTCATCTGATGAAATGCCCCAAAATAAGGTCTGATTTCTCAGACATTACATTTCAGTTGCAGACGCAACTTTTTGATAGACAGGTGCTGAGAGTATTTGTATAAATGTCCACTCCCTCCTCCAACAGTTTTATGCCTGTGGACCGGCGATAACCATTATGTCTTTGTCCTTCCGTCACATTCTCGTGAACACGATATCTCAGGAACGCCTGGAGGGAATTTCTTCAAATTCGGTGCAAACGTCCACTTGGACTCAAGGATGAACTGATTGGAATTGGGTGGGAAAAGGTCAATGTTCTTACCCTAACCACAGTGTTTGTGCTGCCTAACCCTAACCACAGACTGGGTGTAAACCTCGGCCATGGTCTTGCTTGCAACCTGCAGATTAAAATGAAGGGGGTAAGCCTCAAAGTTAGCGACAACACCAGCTCAGGCTCACTTAGGGTGGGCTGACCTTTAAGGTGGACCAGCTATTCTCCTTTTATTGACAAGACACTCCTCCGAGTTGAGGAGTTGCAACAGTGTGGAACATGGAGATATCCTTTATATGTCCATTGCGTTGTTGTTCCCGAGGCACAAAAGCTGTCACCTCATCCAAATAAGTCTGGATGCTTATGATAATATGGTGATTCTGGGCTAAAATCACGTGTATGTCTTCATTGCTTAATCCGATTGCAAGGTATAATTCTATCATTCGTCAGGCGTAAAACACTGCAAGCGGCGGTGTCTGCGGTGTGATGACAACTTTATTTATTCATTTTATTTACAATTCCCTAGTAAATAGAGACTTTATATTCTGCCATCTTTCTTTGTATCTGCGAGTCCTTGTCAATAGCTACCATTCAGTTATCACAGCCTCTGGTCTGTCTCGCCACGGCCTGTGTATCTGGCTCAGCTAGTCACAGACCAGCACACGCACACGCACACGAACACGCACACGCACCCAACCACACAAACAAAGCTCAGAATACATAGATACACAGGCTAACAGACAACAGACAGTGGAAATACACTCTATCGCTAACCCGACATACTGTATATCCATGCGTATGTGTTATTCAGTATGTGATAATTATAACTGCTGTCTGCTCTGACACCACCACGACGTGTGTTTACCAAATGACAGCTTCATCCTCGCCACAAACAAACACTAAACTCCGTGACTTGACATTACCTCACCACAACTGAGGTCATGTTTACTCATTCCATTACAATCCCCTGCACTGAGAGCCAGTGTGGGTGAATCAGTAAGCTCGCTCTCCTCATGCAGCACGCTGAGTCAGCTCAACTAGACTTTTCCTATAACAATGAGAGGCACTATGAAAAGGCTCATGGATGATAAATTAATACAAAAACTAGAACGATTACGCTGACTAGGCTAACCTTTTGTGTACTCCTGACCTTTCATTAATATTTTATAAAATGTGCACACATTGGTGTATTGCCAAGCTCAGCAGTAAAGATGCACTGATATACACCAAAAGATTAAATCGATAGAAAATTGTGAAATATACCAGAACTCATTTTAAAATGTCCCTTTTACAATCCAGAAGCCAAAATATCTAAAAATGTACAATCATATAAAAACAGATTTCACATTCGAGAAGCTAAAAGCTGCAAATGTTTTGCATCCTATTTTATTTATGTAAAAACCTATAAACGTATCACCATCAGTCAATTAGAGCTGTAACAATTACTCGACTAATAGTTTAGTTGACCGTCAGAAAATGATCCGCCATTTATTTTGAAAACCCAAAAATCTACAGAAAGTCCAAGCATTTGGTTCCAGCTTCTCAAATGTGATGATTTGATGCTTTTATTTGTCTTGACACATGATAAACTGAATGTATTTGGGTTTTAGACAGTTAGTCGGACAAAACAAGACTTTTGAGAACGTCACCTTGGGTTGTGGAAAATTATAACAGGCGGTTTTAATTTCTTCCTGACATTTTATGGACAAAATGACACTGCAGCCGTATCATTACCAGAATTTTTAAACTCTCAAATACCAATATTGGTACAAGCCTCAAAAATGTAATAGCAGTCGAGCTATAACTGAAACCAAATGTTCATTGTGACATGAAACGCTATCATCATTTATAGCAAACCATGGACATAGATAAGCAAAAAACAACAACAAACAAAACAACAAAAAAGACTTTGAATGAGGACTAACCCTTTCTGAGCAGAAGCAACCCCAAAGGCACATACATGTGTTTATAATGTAGTAAGCTAACATTTGCACTGTAATTATGAAGATATAAGGACAATTCAGCTTATAATTTCTTCCAAACTCTACTCAACAAGCACACGCACACACGCACACACAGCACAGCAGGCTCCAGGTGGAGTGTGTGTTGTCCATTTCCTTTTGACCAGGACTTAGGTGGAGTCTCACTGTGTTTGCTCTGCCTCAATAAACCTCCCGCACAGAGTCCTGACAACAGGCAGTTATTACTCCCACCACAGAGAAACCTTCCATTTCCATTACAATCTGCGGTCAAACATTAATGAACAGCTGGAAGGAACCACAGACAGATAGGCGCACAGACAGGCAGTCTGGCTGAAAGAAATCACAACATACACACACACCCACACACACCCACACACACACACACACACACACACACACACACCTATCATTTTCTAAAAGGACATACGAGTTCAGTCAAAAGTAAATGATCTGCCTAGTCCAGCCTTTAAAAAAAAATTAATAAGTAAAGTATTTAAAATTAATTCCCAATGAAAAAGTGCTCCCTCGTGTCTTAAGTATATAAACCAAAGACTGGAGAATGAAAAGCAGGTTCTTTTTTACTTCACAGCCCCTAAATGGTGGCAAGAGGCCATTGTTTGAACCCTGCCATGCGTTTCCCAGTTTCATTTCACCACTTCCACTCAGCTCCAAGATTTCCCTCATAAAGTCATCACCAGCCGCATTAAATCAACTCAACTCTGTTTTGAGCATTTATTACGCTGACAGTAGAGAAATGACAAAACAAACTATTCATGACATGTTCAAATTTGAAAATTGTCAACAATCTTCTGATGTTACTCCTTGATTTATTGTCAGTGAACATATTAATTCCTTGTATACTAAACAACACAGTCCATAAAGTTCTTGTATTCTAACAGCCAAAGTAGTGGGTAAACATCAGTATCGTTGCTTTATGGGACCAGTATATAGCGTCAGGTTTAATTGATCCATCTATAAAACCATGGATTGTACAGCTCTCCCTTCATCATTAACCAACGCTGATTGCAAAACACAAGGCATAAAGACTCAGAAAGATCTTGACAGCTGATCCGTGTCGGACAGTTTTATGCCTAAAGAGTGATGATGAGTCAAAACTACAAGTGCTTCTGCTGATCTGGCCATTTCATGAGGAACGCTGACATTTTTTTGTGCAAAAACTGCAAGCTGACAAATATTGTGGGTAATGATTTCTGTACGGGGAAAGTCAAGCCAAGAAAATAAGAGAACAAGTAAAGACACATCACGACTGAATGAAAGACACCTGAGCAGACGCAAAGACATTTCGATATTAGCAGAGAACAAAACTCGTTCTTCCACTGGGTCAAGGTCTGGGGTGGTAGAAGGATTGATGTTCAGTAGCTGCACACAATGACATTGGTCCTCTCATGTGTACTACTGGTATACAGTACAGTGCACCCAAAAGAAACACAATTTCCCAGAAAAGTCTTTAAATGGCTTCTTTTGTCTGACAAGCAGTCCAAAATATATTCCGTTTACTATCATAAAAGACGCAAACATTTTTACTTAGGAGATGCGGAAAACCAAAACGGTTGCCGATCGATAAATGATCATCATCTCAGCTCTAAATGCCAGGTAACAACAACTCCACGTTCATGGCAATGGACCACACGATCTATTTGATTTTTAACACCATACAGCAATGAATAGAAATCAATGGCAACCTGAAATTGTAGTAATAACATGTCCAACAGATAAAACACAAAGATATTCAATTTACAATGATAGCAGACGGAGACTCAATTAAAAGCCTAAACTTCTGTCGAATAACTTATCTTAACTCAGCTCTGAATGCCGAGCACCAATGACTTTCATGGACATGCAAACTTAATGGATTAGGCTATGCAACTCAAGTTTCAACATACCACATAGAAATGAATGGAAATCAATGGCTGCCTGTAACAAGAGTGCACATATAATCATTAATTGAAAGATGAGCAACATCCATTCAAAAATGGAGAACGAAAAATAATATGTACATGTTATGTAGTTAAGGGGCTAAAAATAGGTAATAACACACTTATGTGGTCATTCAATGGCATTAGTCCAGGAAATATGCCGTGAGTAAACCAGGTTTATCTGGTCGTATGTGTGTGATGCAGTAATGCAGGTGAAGACATATATTTCAGAATTATTTAATAGTCATACCAGCATAAGAAAGTAGAAACTAACGTACAATGCTACTTGACTTGAATGAATTTCAAACTAACGTTTACCGGGAAAACGTTAATATCGCAACACTCAAAACGCAGCCAGCCGTCCGTTACAGTGAGGGGACGGGACTATTTACATGGCAAAGTAAATGACCCACATACATAAAGTTGTAATGAGATACTTTGCTACGTTGGTTTTTGTTTGTTTTTTTTACTGTTTTTCCCATTTTCCCCGCGGAGGAAAATAAAACTTTATGTCAGGAACTTGGAAAAAAAAACAAACACGCGCCGCAACGTTTGAATTTCACAACCTAAAGAAACGACAAGAAACCAAACCCCGAGATTAACCCTGACAATAAGCACCAAACTGTTCTTTTTAAGCAGCAGCAGGACGACTAAGACTCCGCTTACCTGCTCCTCGCGGTCACCTGTGGCGGAAGAAGCCATGTTGAAGAAGCTGCTCCGGTTCACAGGTAACTTTTTATCACAGCAGTTGAGGAGGAACCGGCCAAATCCTCGCACCGACTGGGGAATAGTATTACACACATACAAGGAGGTGACATTGGCGGGCAGCTTGTCTCTCGGGCTTACTGGTGGGACTTGTGTCTTCGGGCCCAGGGGTCCCGCAGCAGCCCGGGGCAGAGACGCTTGTCCTGGTGTAAACTCCAGGTGAAGCGGAGCAGAATCCAGCTGCAGCCCGGAGAGACTCGCAGAAAGCAGCGGGAAAACTCAACACAAGGTGGCAGCATTGTGGTTGTGTCACATGAGCTTCAAATGAATAGGCTAAACCCAGGGGAGGAATTTAACTAAGTACACTTACTCAATAACTGCTGGCCTGCTTACGTACAATGTTGAGGAACTAGCACTGAGTATTTCCATGTTGTACTACTTTATACTTCTACTCCAATGTAATTCAGGGGAGCTCGTTGTAGTGGAGACCAGGGCCGCTTAGCACATGGCTATGTTCTGCTCCTCTGAAGGTCACAGAAACAAAATTGGAAAATCTAAATATTAGCTTTTTTTGACCGGCACTCAGTGTTAGCGAAGTACTGAGATTTTTTGTACTTATTTTATTTAAATATTTCATTTTCCAATGAGGTACAGTGCTCTCCATAATTAATTTGAATTATTTTGTAAAGGTTATGCGGCTGCGGTGGTGGAAGAATTACTCTATATTTTACTGAAGCAGAAAATGCAACCACAGTGTAGAAATAATCTACTGTAAAAGTACTGCATTCAAAAATCGTACTTAAGTAAAAGTATTAAAGTATTAGCATGAAAATGTACTTAAAGTAGGCCTACAAAAAGTAAAAGAACTCATTCTGCACAATGGCCCAATTCAGAATAATATGTTATATTATCGAATTATGAATATTGATGCATTAATGTGCTAATCACTTTAATGTTGCAGCTGTTAAAGGATGAGCTTTATTATTTTTTATATATATATACTCCCAGGTATCTTGTGAATTTCACCAAGATTAATAACTTAAAAAGTACATGATAAATTATGTGTTGATTATATTTCTTATTGATAATCTGAATCTTCAAAGTAACAAAAGTTATGCAATAAATGTTGTGAAGTAAAGATCACAATATTAACCTCTGAATTGTAGTGGAGTAGGAAGTAGCAATAATTTAAATACTCCAGCAAAGTACCTCAAAATTGTACTTGAGTAAATTTACTTAGTTATATTATATATAATATATACATACTATTATATATGGCAGTGTATAAATTAATAATGAAACATAGCTGAACCTAAAGTTATAATGGACAGATATACAATTTAAAAAAAAGTAAATTCAATACAAGTCACAAACATAGAACAAGTACAGCACACATTCCTCACAATTAGCCATTTTACTGTAACTTCACTTGCAGTGGGTCTTCAATGTAACCTTTTTCAATAAAGTTAAGAAATATTTCCCAGATAGTGTAAAGAAATGTTTTTCTAATTTAATTTCCATTTCATCTCAGTAGGAAATATAACTAGATAAATCTAATACAACCATGAGAAACTGTATATTATATTTGTGTAGCAATACATAATTCTCATAAAATTCAGCAAATTTATTTTCCTTTAAGGACAACGCCAAGGGACACTGGAAGATAAATCTTACCGGCATCCATTGTTGTCATTTTTCCATTCAATGATATACAGTGACACAGCTGAACACTGAAGCAGTCAGCAGCGCCTGTAATGTTGGTCTTGTACCGCATGAGGGCAGTGTGGACGAACAAAAAAACATTTTTTTGCTCAAACTTTGAATGATTAGTCTTCTTTTTCAAGTGTATGGTTAACAGGTAAAACTTTAGAATCAGTCTTACGCTTTTTTTATTTATTTTTTTAATATATAAATTGTAATACCTTAGCTCATCTGTTCTTGCGTTTGTCATGCATGATTTTTTTTTTTTTTTTTTAAAATATAAGCATAGAGTCTACGCCTGCTGTATGAAATGTGCTGTATAAATAAACTTGACTTTTACCCACACATCCAAGCCTGCATTTCCCGTTTGTGTGTGACCTCCAGCAGCTCCGAGTTCACCTTTGAGCGGATGAGTTCAGTTAGCCAAAAGAAAGTGTAGCACTGTTTGAATGAGAAGTTACATTTCTATTGTGGTTCATCACCATTTTTAGTTTATTATCACACAGTTACGATCACACATTTTGAAATCAAATAAATGTATATTGCCAACATGTGAAACGTGACATCACATCCTCCGATGTCTCGATCTTTTTCTTTCACCGGTGCAAAGCAGTGATTAGTTTGGACATTGTGATATTGAAACACAGCATTTTATTTATTCCCATTACATTTGTTGCAGCCCTGAAATGTTTTAGTCCTGGTTCAACCATGCAACACTTTGTAACTTTGTTTTGAAAAGTGCTGTATTAATACAGTTAATTGCCATTTACAGTCAGATATGATCACATGCACAAAGTGAATTGGAAGCTTTTGTGAAGAAGAACTGATGCACTCAGTTCTCACTCTTCAACTGAGGTTAGAGAGCTTCCAGCCAACAACTGGGACTGAAAGGATGATGCATTCAGTTAAATCGGCAAAAAGTCTCAAGCTAAACCCCAGGATGCACTGCAACTTTTGTTCTGCACGAAGAGGACTTTACCAGAATCTCATCATCTCAGGTGGCTGAGGTCTTTGAAGCCAAAACACAGCAGAACTTCAGTGTTGTAGATGTTTAGAAAGGCTTCTGCACAAGAGGAATCGTTTTGAACAAAGAACAAAGAAAGAAGATGGTGTTGCAACTATTTATTGGAGGTTATCGTACAGTTTGTCAATCTGAGACTGGAAGAGCACTTTGAGCTCGGCCCTCTTGGCCTTGAGGGTTGGGGTTAACAGACCATTCTCGATGGTGAACTGCTCTGGGTGGAGGTACACGTCTTTCACCTGCAGCCGGTAGGAAGAGGAGGAGGAGAGGAAGAAGGTGCAGATGGTTAAAAGGTTTGGATACAAGATTCTGCCCTAGATGCAAACTCAAGAAACTTTGTTTAAATGTTGTTGCTCTGGTAATAAGACATATTTGTGGTCAGTGGGGAGAGGAAATGAGTCGAGTGTCTGACATCTGCATGGTCCTGATGCTACTATAGAACATTTCTTTGAACAAAAGATGCTAATTCTAAGCACTAGAGGGTGAACTGAGCCAGGTTTAGTAATGTGTGTAGCACAGAGCAACAGAGCTGTTGATAATCTCAAAGTTTCAGTTTATAAATAAAGTGTTGAGTTGCTTCCAAATATGTCCATAAATGACAACTATGCAAGAATCAGTTCTAAAAAAAGGAGCAGATGAAGCACAACGATCAACAATACAGGGAAAAAAAACTGGCCTGATTTGAATTGTATAATAACTGCAACTTTCATTAATAGCAAACTTGCATATACATAACATGCAGTAGTTTCATTTGGGGAATTCACGAGGAGTAATTACCTGCTCAAAGGACTTGAGTCCTGCCTCTTTGCCCAGTTTGGTCATGTCTGACAGAATAGCTTTCTTTATTTCCTGTAAACAAAACAAAAAGTCATCACTGTTAGACATAATCTCATAAAATAAAAAGAAACACAACATTAACAAACTTCTACCTGTAATATTCAATTTGATTGCAGGCATCATGATTTTTACGTCAAGCAAACAATGCTAGTGTCAATGATCATGTTTACTACAGATATTCTTTGCTGGAGTTTTAGTAAAAAAGTAAGCTTGAAGACAACAGTACATTTACTTAAGCACAATTCTGAGGTACTTGTACTTTAGTATTTCCATTGTATGCTCCTTTATACTTCTACTCTACTACATTTGAGGCAAATATTGCACTTTTTACATTTGACTGTAGTAACTTTTCAGATTAGCACAAAATAAAAATTTTTTAAAAAAGTTAAACTTTATTGATCTGCAGTAAAGTAATTTTAATTAGACCCACCTCAATCAGCTGCAAGTCTATGCATCAATAAGGTAAATATCACATTTTCTAATGTGACATTCTGCATATCTAGTATTTTTACTTTTTGAACATTAACTATATTTTTATATGAATATATTTGACCTGATATTCTTACCCGATATTTTGAACATGGTACTTTTTCTAGTATTTCTACACTACTTGTATTTAAAGTAAAATATCTGAATAATTATTTCACCATTGCATACTGAACTGCATTACAGTGACCACATAATCTTTCCATGGTTATTTTGTTTTCTACAGTACGAGAAGAAAGGCCGTCCTGCACACAGGTGATGCGAGCAGACGGAAACATTACCGTGTTTTTGCAGAGTTCTTCAATGGAGCCGTGGCACCCAAGATTCTCCGCCAAACCTGGCAAGACGTCGGGATCAGGAACCACGATGGCGACCAGGCAGGACTACAGACACAGAAGGAACGAGCTTAACCATCAGACGGAGAGTGCGTGTGCCGACTGTACGTACAGACTTTAAAAAGATGCTGCTTTTACCTGTAGACTCTCTCCATGCACAAATACTTGGGCCACAGGTCCACTGCGTACATACACATTCTCAATCTTCTCTGGTGCGATGTACTCCCCCTGAGCCAGCTTTAAGATATTCTTCTTTCGGTCGATGATCTTCAAAACTCCGCTCTTATTCACAAAAACAGTCACAGGAGAAATCACTCTTTCTCAAAACCTTTTTCAGTCATGAAACTTAAAATTCCACCTTAAATCCCTTTTGTCACACTTAATACACCTCAGCCAATAGGGCTTGGGGGATCCATCTACAAACGCACTGCATCTGGATCAGTGCGTGTTAAACCAAACTCATTTACATGCGGTAGAGAAAAAAAACCTGCCATTTTCCCGTTATCTGGGTTATAGTTCTTACCGGAAGCCATTTTCCGATGTCTCCAGTGTGGAGCCAACCGTCTTCATCCAAGGCCTCTGCAGTCGTCTTTGGGTCCTTCAGATACCCCTTGAACACATTTCTACCTTTGATACACACCTGGAAAAGACCACAAAAGACACACACAAATACATTGCATTTAAACCTCAACATTGCATATTCCTAACGCTTTAAGTTGGCACATATAAACTATAAGTTTGACCCTTTATGAATAATTGTAAGCTAAACTGACTTTTAGGTCAGTGAGTTTAGGTTTAACTTTTTTTTTAAGTTTTAATTTTATTCCAAAGACAAAGTTTAATATGCTTTGTCTTCACAAAATGCAGCAATAGAAAATGTTTAAAACAAACATTGAAACAAATTAATACCTTCAGA
Organism: Bovichtus diacanthus; assembly: GCA_943590825.1. Classification (NCBI taxonomy): domain Eukaryota; kingdom Metazoa; phylum Chordata; class Actinopteri; order Perciformes; family Bovichtidae; genus Bovichtus; species Bovichtus diacanthus. The sequence goes on from CALSBV010000421.1 coordinate 153,316, forward strand.
ACTTGCCTGAGAATTATAACTTTTTCACTATCAAAGTAATCCAGTGGTAGTCGTCTGTACATTAAAGGCTACATTGCAAACTGAAACTGCCAATAGTTAAATTTGACATTAATTGCACCATTTTCACAAAATCTAAAACAAATACAGGCTGAAAACAAAAACCAGGGCTCAAGTTTTTCCCCTACAGCACAACTCACTGAATCCCTGGCAACGTTATACTTCCCGTTTACAGCCTCCAAATTATGGGAACCGTAGTTATAGAAATAAGAGCATCATTATCCCCCCAAATAAAGACTTTAAGAAATAAACATCTTCCATAAAAATCATTTTACCTCCCCTTCGCCGTTTGAAGAGAAGTAGTTCATGTCTTCAACATCCACCAACTTCACAACATTACAAGGCAGCGGCACCCCAACATGCCCTGTTGGTAAAAGATTACGTTTAGACGATTTCTTGCTCATTAAAATCTCAAATTCTATGCATTGTTTGTCAAAATGTAATTAATCAAAAAATGAAAATTTGAGCTGAAATGCTTTGGCAATTAAGCGATTGGTTGATCGACAGACAACTGAAACTATTTACATAAGTTTTGAATCATGCATTTTATTTGTTATGTTAACATACCCTTAAGTGATATGAAGCAAATGTGATTTATAGACAGTAGTGGAGAAGCATTAAGATCCTTTACTTAAGTACCACTCTGTAAAAGTACGCAAGTATATTCAAGGGAATGTACTCAAGTATCAACACAAGGCTGCCAATAATTATTTAACATGGATTATTGTGCTGGTTATTTTCTTTATCATCAATTAATGTATATTAACAAATGGATTGTAGTGGAATAAAAAGTACATTTCCCTCTGAAAATGTAGTTGAGTTGAAGTATAAAAGTAGAACGGAAACACTTAAGTTCTAGTACCTCAAATTTGCATTCACGTACAGCTCAAGTAAAAGTGTCCCCACTGTTTACAGGGCAGGTTTTACTTATTAAAGTAGCGAGTGTGGGACAGGCGACGTTGCGTACCTGAGGTGGAGTCTCCTGGCATGGTGAAGGTGCAGCCAGCTGTGCACTCCGTCTGTCCGTATGCCTCAAAGATCTAAGAGTAGCAGACACAGAGAGAGCCAGACAGAGAGGGGAAATACAGGTGTCGCAGCAGCACAAGGACAGAAATAGAAGGGAAAAAAAATAAGAGTATATGAAACAAAAATTAGGAATAAATATAAAAATATAGAACAGCAATTCAAAGACATCAGACTATATAATCTGGTCAAGCGTTTTTATTGATATAAACCAATCCTAAATACAATATAGAAGTGTACTAAAACATTCATGCAGTAATGTATAATATATAATAAAATATATAAAGTCAGTCCAACAGATGTGATTCAAGGTCAAGTAAACATGACTCTCAAACATCACATTTCCATGTAAAACATAATGTGGATTGGGAAACATTTGTGAAGATTCACAACAGGAGAAACATTCATTACCTGGCAGCCCAGAGTCGCCCTGAGGAAGTTGAGCACGGGGGGAGAGATGGGTGCTGCTCCAGTCACCATGATCCGCACTCGCCCCCCCAGAGACTCCTACAGTCAAGAGAGAGCACGTTTTACATGCAGACTTTCTGGTTACTATAAACAGAACCTGCCGTTTGCCCAAACAGAAGCGCTACTGTACCTGGACTTTGTGGAAGATGAGTTTGTCCCATACACTGTTGTTCCTGATGATGCCCTCCCTCACTTCAGCAAATTTACTCTCCACGGCAAAGTTCAGCAGCCATTTCTTGAAAGGTGATTTGGCTCCACTCTGAACCTGGTGACGAGAAGTTACAGCATTTGAAATTTTAAAATGTTGGGTTGATGTTTCAAGCAGAATGAGGAAAACATTCTCTCCGACCAGCGGTAGAGGAAGTATTCTGATCCTATACGTCAGTAGAAGTACCAATACCACACTGTGTAAAGATACTGTCCTGCATTAAAAATGTATAAACAGGAGAATGTACTTTAAGTATCAAGTAAAAAGACAAATGTCCCCTCTAACTGTAACTATTACACATTTGGATCATTACGCATGTGTTGATGTAAAAGCAGAATGTTACTGTTGTAGTTGGTTGAGGTGGAAACTTATGGATTGATCCGATTATTTTCCCCATTAATCGATTCATTGCATTGGTTTGTAAAAATTCAGGAAAATTGTGAGAACCAAAAGTGTCACCTTCACAATGTTCATTTTGCCCAAAGAATAGTAATACATTTGAAACCATTAATAAATTAAGAATTAAAAGCAGAACATCTTCACAATTCCTAAGCTGGAACCATGAAATGTTTTTGAATGAAAATATTTTTTTTTCCTGTCAAATTGACTCAGTTTCGACTGCATTTGTATAAACTGTAAATTTGATTTAAAAAAAAAAAAAAAAAGTCTTCATATGTATTGTATGCAAACATCTTGATTTGTAAAGTAACTAAATCTGACAAATAAAGTACTTATATTTCCCTCTGAATTGCATTGGAGTAGAAAGTATGCATCTATAGTGTATACTTAGAAATGTAGTTCATTTTCGCCACTGACTTTGTCATAGATGCGGTTGAGAAGCCGAGGCACGACGGGGAAGATGGTGGGCCGCAGGGCTTTCATGTCATCTGGCAGCAGTCTGATGTCTCCCTGGAAGAATCCCACCCTCGCTCCTGTTCCATACATCACCGTCTACAAGAAACGCACCGGAAGTCAGTCATCCTCTCGACTCATTTAGAAATGTAAACATGCTTTCATGATCCCAGCCTCACCTGTACGACTCTCTCGAACATGTGCGCTAAAGGCAGGAAAGAAATGCTGACATCTTGAGTGGATGGTACAACTGCCACCTAAGTGGGACGGACAGAGGCTCCGTTAGCAATACGTCTTTAAGCTCAAAACGTTTCATTTAATGACATAATGGTTATTAAACATACGTCGAGAATTTTGATGACACCTGCAGCGTCAGAGACCACGTTCTCATGGGTCAACATCGCTCCCTTGGGGTTTCCTGAGAAAGAGAAGGGAAATATTTAAACTTTTTAAAAACAAAATTACATTTCAGGTAACGTTTCACATACACACAAGTAGGTATTTATAACAGCTAAGTTGACAAACGCAAAAAAATAAAAAAATAAATAAAAGTTAACGATAAAATTCTAAATATTAGAGACCAAATTAATCAAATAAATCTCCTCTCCTCAATTGGTAATGATTTAGCTTCTAAAAACAGGAACCTTAAAAACAACTGTAACACCTGAAATATATCTAGACTGCTTTTCTCCGATTGATCTTAACCAACTAAATTCAACAATTTCGTCATCTAAAGCATCAACCTGTATCTTAGACCCGATTCCAACTAAGTTGCTTAAAGAAGTGTTACCCTTAATTAACTCCTCGTTATTAAATATGATCAACCCGTCTCTATTATCTGGCTATGTACCAGAATCATTTAAAGTAGCTGTAATAAAACCTCTTCTTAAAAAGCCCAGTCTTGATCCAGAGGTATTAGCCAACTATAGACCGATATCTAACCTTCCTTTTCTCTCTAAAATTCTTGAGAAAGCAGTCGCAAAACAGTTATGTGATTTTCTACATAACAATACTTTATTTGAGGTTTTTCAATCTGGATTTAGAGTTCATCATAGCACAGAGACGGCACTGGTGAAAGTTACCAATGACCTTCTAATGGCATCAGACAAAGGACTTGTCTCTGTTCTTGTCTTGTTAGACCTCAGTGCTGCTTTTGACACTGTTGACCATGACATTCTGCTGCAGAGACTGGAACATTTCATTGGCATAGCAGGAACCGCACTGAACTGGTTTAAATCCTATTTATCTGAGCAATCTCAATTTGTACGTGTTAACGATAAATCCTCCATGCAAACCAAAGTCAGTCATGGTGTCCCGCAAGGTTCTGTACTTGGACCTATTCTATTTACCTTATATATGCTTCCTTTAGGCAATATCATAAGGAACCACTCCATAAACTTTCATTGTTATGCAGATGATACCCAATTATATCTATCAATCAAGCCAGATGAAACCAATCAATTATCTAAACTTCAAGCATGTCTTAAAGACATAAAAAATTGGATGTCCTGCAACTTTTTGATGTTGAACACCGACAAAACAGAAGTTATTGTACTTGGCCCCAAACGCCTCCGAAACGTATTGTCTAATGACATAGTAACTCTGGATGGCATTAACTTGGCCTCCAGCACCACTGTAAGGAATCTCGGCGTTATTTTTGATCAGGATATGTCTTTTAACTCCCACATAAAACAAATTTCAAGATCTGCCTTTTTTCATCTGCGTAACATTGCAAAAATAAGGCACATCCTGTCTCAAAAAGATGCAGAAAAACTAGTCCATGCATTTGTTACTTCAAGGCTGGATTACTGCAACTCCTTATTATCTGGTTGTCCCAAAAAATCCCTTAAAACTCTTCAGTTGATTCAAAATGCTGCGGCACAAGTATTAACAAGAACTAGGAAACAAGATCATATTACTCCTGTATTAGCTGCTTTGCACTGGCTCCCGGTAAAATACAGAATAGAATTCAAAATCCTTCTCCTGACCTACAAAGCGATTAATGGTCAGGCTCCAGTTTCTTAAAGATCTCGTAGTACTTTATAAACCAACTAGAGCATTGCACTCCCAGAGTGCAGGGTTACAGTACTTGTGGTTCCTAGGGTTTCTAAAAGTACAATGGGAGCCAGAGCCTTCAGCTATCAAGCTCCTCTACTGTGGAACCAGCTCTCAGTGTGTGTTCGGGAGGCAGACACCCTCTCCACATTTAAGAGCAGGTTAAAGACTTTCCTCTTTGATAAAGCTTATAGTTAGGGCTGGCTCAGGTTTGCCCTGGACTAGCCCCTAGTTACGCTGCTATAGGCTTAAACTGTCGGGGGACTCACTCCTCTCCTCTTCCCTATCTTTCTTGTTCTCCTCCTCTCCCTCTCTATTTGATATGCATTCATGTCCCTTAAATGCATGTTACTAACTCACCATCCGGGGCATCATCCCCAGAGTTTCTGTGTCCCTTATCTGGCAGGTTGCCACAATTAAAGATTGCTTTTGGACCGCGAATCGTGGCTGCACCTGTTGCCCTGGTCCTGCCTGACACCAGGAAGCCTTGACATCCCCCTGGATCCATCTTTTTTTTATATATACACCATCGTATCATGTTTTCTGTCGCATAGATTGTCCATGTTGTATTTTTAACTATGTTGTTTGTTCTGTACACACGTCACCTATTGCACGTCTGTCCGTCCTGGGAGAGGGATCCCTCCTCAATTGCTCTCCCTGAGGTTTCTTCCATATTTCCCCCACTAATTGTGGGGTATCTTTTAGGGAGTTTTTCCTTGTGCGATGTGAGGGTCTAAGGACAGAGGGTGTCGTACTTTGTACAGGCTGTAAAGCCCACTGAGACAAATGTATAATTTGTGATATTGGGCTATATAAATAAACTTGATTGATTTGATAAAAGTGGTGGACCGACCAACATTGCCATCTTTAGCCTAGGGTGGCTAAAGATGAACTCAACCTTGGCTTCTTTAACTTTTAATGCTTATATTGCTCAGTCTTTGCAGTAAGATTCAAACATCATGTGGGGCTCAGGATTGATCTTAGTGACAACTTCATTTTCTTTAGGATTTATAAAATCAAGCCCTGTAGTTAAAATACAAAATGATCACCTGTAGTGCCGCTGGTGAAGCAAACAATACTGAGATCCTCTGGCTTCGGGGGCTGTTGGGACATGAAATCAGCACATCAGAGCAGCATGCAGCCTATAAATCTCATAAAAATGGATTACATGAATACTTCAGAATTAAACTTACAAGTGGCTCTTTAAGATTACTCTTCCCCAGAGCCTGAGAACAAAACAAAACAAAACAAAAACACACCTTCAATAATGTTGACGCTTCTTCTAACCTCATTACTTATTACAGAGCGAACACAATTGAAGCCAGTATTAAAAACACAAGCAAAGACTCATCACTTGTGTGTTCAAGCATGAGTTACCTCCACATCCTGCATGGACACGATGTCCACCTCACACTTGGTGCCTCGCTCGACCAACTCCGAGGGGAACGGGTCCATGATGACGATGGTTTTGAGGACTGGAGTCTGGCCTCTCTCTCGGGTTTGTAGCAGCATTTCTGCTTTCTTTTGATTGTCACAAAGCACTGTGGAGATCTCCGCTGAAAGAAGAGAACTTCAAAACTGTAATACCAGTTCAATTGACAGTACAATAAAAGCAAAAAGTGCAGACAATTGATGTAGATTTAGAAAGATTCAGAGTAAAAAGATTTATAAGCAGAACTACTGCAATAATGGTGCTCTTCGTCTGGTGATAAATTATCCAGAAGTGATCACATAATCAAAAGCACAGATTAAAAAAAGAGCAGATGTGGTAAATAAGGGAGAAGAGATTACAGATCCCCGGGGGGGGGAGGGTCGATGAGTTACTGGACTCTGTAATTAGCAGCATTAAGAGTGAAAGAAGGTCCAATTACCTCGGTCGATAATGTACACGAGAGCTTCAGGACCCAGGGTGTCGTACAGGGGAACCGCTACCATGGAGTAGGTGTAGCAGGCCAGCTCACTGATAATCCACTGCAGGAAAGACACAGCATTTACGGTATGTTGTTCAAAATCATTAAAGGAAAACACCCCGTTATCCCATCAGCAACGCTCACCTCAGGTCTATTCTGAGCAAAGATGCCAATAAAAGTGTCAGAGTTCGGCTTCAAACCCTTGTGAAGAAGCCCCGACCCCAAGTGCGCCGCTCTGTCAGACACCTGCATGTACAGGGAGTGGAGTAAAGGTCAGCTGCAGTGCACAGCAGTTTATCTTTACAGCAGTTTATATTTCCAAATGTTGCATGCCGTTTTACCTGTCTGTACTTCAGCCACTGGTACGGCCTTCCTGGTTTTCTGTAGCCCAAGCATGGTCCGTTACCTGCAAATGAGACAACATTTAAAAATGCAAGACACTACAGGCACTGGGCAATGAGAGAAGTTGAGTTTGGGCTATTGCACTTCCATAACACGTCTTCTTTCAGGCTAGTGGAAAGAAAACATCTAAAATTCACATTTAGGCAATTATTTGACTACACTTTAAAAAAAAAAAAAAGGTTGAAGGTTGTTATAGAGGGTACAACCTGTACATGAGTCATATAGCCTGATTTATAGAACAAAAAATGTATATTCAAAATTCCCTGAGGAAAAACCTTTGACTCTAATGTCAACAAAACGAAGCAAGAATTTTGAAAGCGAAAACTTCTAGAACAATCTCAAGTCAGCTGTATATCAACTTGTACTGATAGAAAAAAAGAACTTCAGCCATTTTGAGTCTAGACTCAATTCAGCAAAATGGAGGATGTAGCCTTTATTCTCGTTATTTTTTTACTGGAAGGGTTTGCATGTGACAAAAGAAAGAAATATTGCAGTGATATCAGAGAAACACCATGAGGAGGCTGGTAGAGCCATCAATGAAGAGAAAGCAAAGTTTACCTGAAACTTTCAGGCCCCTCTGAAAGACCTCATATATGGTCTTGGCGTCATTATAGTAACATGACGTCAGGTTGTTGTTATCCTCGAGCAACACAGTCTTCCTCGCTCCATCCTGAGGATATCAAGCAAAAAAAAAAATTTAAAAAAATCAATAAATCAGAAACTTTTAGTATAGCATCATTCATACAAGAACACAAAGCGCTTTACAATAAAGGTAAAATAGACAGAATGAACAAAAGCAGGGATAGATGCCACATTTGTGGAAAATAAAACCCTTAATAAAAAAGACAAAGATAAAAATGAATGCATAGAATACATAAGATGGAAAATAAAACCCACTGGATATAAATAAATAATGTTAATAGTAAATGCATTACCCATATTTGCAGCATGCACATACATCCAAACACAGCAGCAGCAATTCTCTTCCACCTTGTTCTTATAATTTTCTACATCAGGTGGTGAAGATTTGAATTTAAAGACAGAATCTCAAAGTATTTCACCTTGAGTGCACTCTACCATCAGTAAAAATGAACCATCATTCAGCACTGTACATTAGACTATTGCTAATACAAGTCTAAATGGACAGCTGGGCACTCTTTACCTTGATGCCCAGAGTTTGTCTGTTGAGGTCGACGGGGCTGTTGAGGGCCCGGGGCCGAGTGTTGAGGTAAAACAAGGTGGCAGCTGCCAGGGCAAACAGGGAGATGATGACCGGGGTTGGGAGAGGAGAGAACAGCCACTGGATAAGGAAGTCCATGGTGCAAGGTCTGCTGGGACATATTGTGCTACACTTATTGATAATAACTCGAGATAGAATCCAACCCATGACCGTCAGAACAACATTACAGTCTGTGTGTGCAGTGATAGCAGCACAATATTTGGCTTTACACGCACAGCTAAACTGATGCTGCAAGAGATTAAAAACATGTCTGAAGGTGTTACAAGTACAACTTTTATCTTAAAATATAAAATGTGGTTTTCTTGACCTTTGACACAGATTATGCCGCGTGTCATAATTGCAAACTACACAGACAGCAAGGTGAATTATTTTATGACAACCCACAAGAGTCTGATTGGGAACATGTTCTTTTATGGCATTTAAAGTCAACGTAATAAAGAAACATAAAAAGGTGATAGCTTGCCTCCAGTGTGAAACATCAATGACGAAAAATTATGAATCTCACATTAATGTAACAAAATAAGTTACATTTAAATTGTTTATAGAATAAAATATGCAGCTGGTGGCAAAACTCATGACAATTGAAGCAAATTCATATTATACACATTTTATGATTTTATGAGTTTGCACAATTTAAAAAAAAAAAAAAAAAAAAAGCAGAAAAACAGAAGTTGTGCAGGTGAGAAAAAACTCCTAGAGGCTTATGGAAAGAATCTCACCTCAAGCAAATACAAAAGTCATGAACAAAAGAATCAAAAAACACAAATTAAGCTGAATATTATATTTGAAATTCTTGGAGTGAGGTAGACTGAAATTCAATTTGAATAAAACTTAAGAAACCTCATTTGACAAATTCATTCTTGGCGATTGAAACGCTCTCCTACCTGCTGCTGGTCCTCAGGTGTTCCACTCTGCTCCCAGTTCACAGGCAGGTGCGTGGCGGTGTGATCCTCTTCCTGTGCTCTGAGGGGAGATACACGGAGAACGAGTACTCATAAAAACAATCCTCATAATAACCTTTGAACCTCGGCCACCTTCAGTTCCACTGATAAAGACACGTGAGCACCGACATTTAAAACTGCCCCGACTTGTAAGTCATATTAAAGTGTATTTTGCAATTTATTACGCTGGTCATTTCAAAACCCATCAGCTCTAAATCAGTCATTACTTTAATTTCAGTCCAGATAAACTTAACACTTTATCTGAGGCGTGGTCAGGAGGACGCAAGATGCTGCAGTTGATGAAAGGTTAACACTTTTATCTGCCGTTTATCGTATTCAAAGTCCTCACATGTCAACAAAACAAACAATTCCCTCTTTACAAAATATACTTATACAGTATGCACAAGTTAAGCTAAAGGGCAGCATGTGGTCATACAGTGCAGCATTTGTTTCAGTGTTAGTTACAATACATTGCAACAGCACCACAAACTGCAGCCTCCAACACCTTTCTAAAAACACTTTCATTACAACCGTCATGAATAATACATTTTCATAAAACTCTCCCAAGTTGCATCAGACTCGTCTAGAATTCAAACTGGACCAACACTTAGGACCAGTCTAAAATCTGAGAAAGAAACGCTTTGTAGATTCGATTAAATTAGATGCCTTTTTTTTTTAATACACTGAACATTAATTGATTTGAATAAAAATACCTGTCTAGTAGAACTTCAGCAAGATTCTTAATAAAATAAAAACTTTTCAGGTCAGCGTGTTATCAGCAGGTGCAGCAGATTGTACTACCTGATGCCTCACACTAAATTAAGAAAGATAAGCTGAAATTGCACCTTGCATTGAGATCACACTTAAAAAAGAGAGACAATGCAACATTTTCTGGACAGCAGCCTCCATGGACATGTTACAAAACAATAATGAATACTAAAAAAAAAAAAAATTATTAAAAAAAAAGGAGTTCATAAAGACAGTCATTTCTAGCTAAAGTTAGTATGGTATGCATTCCAGTTTATGAATCCAACGTTACCTTTGCAAGAGCAAGAGCGGATCTTTTTAAACGCCTGATGAATGACACATTCAGACCAAGAGTTCTCAGATAAGGAATTTCTTTCAAGTCTAATCATCTTAAGACATTTAACCGAATGTCAGATACATAAATGATAACTCTCCACTCCTGAATGATTTGATTCTGCTGGACAGGGAGCTGAAGGTAAAGGTTCATTAGGAGAAGCTTTGCGAGGTTACCTGGTGGGATTAGCAGAGGTGGCGTGGGGCCAGGCTGAGCAGGGATCTCCTGGGGGAGAAAAGCAGCTGAAGCCAGCAACACTACTAATGCACAATCTGCCCACCTGTGGTCATTAGCACCTGAAAGTGCACACAGGTGTGTGAACTTCTCTGTGGCACCAAGCAAGGCTCAACCTGCCTCATCAGGTTTCTGCAGAAAACCCTCCCAGGAGGTCGTATTCACAGTTTTCACTTCGGACTTTGTTGTATTTTTTACTTGTGATAATTAAATTAGCCCACATTCTTTAAGTTAAACTGTGATTTTCAACTCCCCACATGTATGTGTGTGCATGCAGTGGATGTGTGTCCCTGTTAGAGATAGAAAGAGGTTATGATGAACTTTGACACTGGATTTATGAGCGATAACTGAAGGCAGACTAGATGTGGTAGCTTTGGAATTTACTGATTTATGGTTAATACATTTAACAGCAGGATTTCTCCATTGGTGAGGAAGTACTCAGATGTTTTACTTAAGTAAAAGTAGCAAAACCACCGTGTAGAAATACTCTGTTACAAGAGTCCTGCAGTCAAAACTTTCTTCTTTTTTTGTTATTGAGAAAAGTTTTTCTTTCTCAAAAGTACAAACTAACAAGGCATCTTAACATGTCTTATTCATCAAAAATCTTCTGCCTCAGGTTGAGCAAGATCAAAATCAGATACACAAAAAACAGATATATAACTCAAATAAAATACAAACATAAAATCTCAAATTAACTTAAAGGTATCAAGTAATAAAAAAAACTTCAGAGCTTTCTTGTCTTTAATAAAGTTTCAGTGACTTGCTAAAAGGTTTTAACTCATTCTTGCAATGCTTTAAACTGGCATAAGTCTTAAAGTATCTACATTTATGTATAAAAAACTTCCCCAGCTGCATTGAAATCTTTACTTAAGTAAAACTATTAGCATCAACATATACTTAACGTACCAAAAGTAAAAGTTGACATTCATGTTTTTAGCTGCTAAAGGTGAAGCTTATTTTAAATACTTTATATGCTGATGGGCAGCTTGTGAAGTTCCCCCAGAGATCAATGACGTTGATTGTTTATTATATTATATTCTTTATTATGATCTGAATCTGAATGTACAAACCTACCTAAGGTATTAAATAAATGTACCGTAATTTCTGGACTATTCAGCACATCTGAATATAAGCCGCACCCACTGAATTTTTTAAAAATATGTATTTTGTACATAAATAAGCCGCACATGTCTATAAGCCGCAGGTGCCTACCGGTACATTGAAACAAATGAACTTTACACAGGCTTTAACGAAACACGGCTTGGAACAAAAATAAATAGGCTTTTAAACGCCTTCAACTTGAAAGCTGCATCATATGCCTTTCTCCGTGTCTTTGCCATGATGAGGGTGACAACATGACCGTAATCAGAATCGTGACCATTCATAATGTCCGCTGTTCATAATGTCCGCTGTTTAAAATGTCCGCTGTTCATAATGTCCGCTGCTGAAGACATTCCAAGAACTAATAATGCAATTGAAGGTTGGCATAATGTTTTTAGAGGTTCATTTGGTACACTGAATGAAACACCGAGAAATTTCGTAAAAAAGTTAATTACCGCAATGAATGGGAAGTTTGAGCGCGCTCGATTTACGTCACATTATGTGACGGTGCTCAGTTTTTTGGCGACATGAAGCTTGTGAAAGCGGGAAAAATCCATAAATTAGCCGCGTCATTGTATAAACCGCGAGGTTCAAAGTGTGGGAAAAAAGTAGCGGCTTATAGTCCGGAAATTACGGTAGTGGAGTAAAAAGTGCAATATTTGTCTCTGAGATGTAGTGGAGTAGTAGCAGAAAATGGAAATACTACTTAAGTACAGCACTTGAGTAAATGTACTTAGTTACTTTCCGCAACTGGATTTATCTCACCCAAATCTGTCATTATGACATCCGATGAGTTAAATGTTATTTCTATTCATGATTTTTATTGTAACCCCTAATGAGACAGATCTTATCTACTTGAAGAGTAATAAAAAGAAAAACAGTGAATTCTGCGACGGTGATACAAGAACACGCTCTAATGAAGACAAACAATAGAAAACGATGCACCTAATGCCCTTTTGTACCTCCTACTCTCCTCCACATATTTACATTTTCTCCTCCCTAACCAACTTGTGCAGCATCACCAAGGAAGTTTGCTATTTAAACGCAGTAACATGAAGCAAACTAATAGAATGAGAGTGATGATGAGGGCGGTGTATTCTCCTGGCATGAGGCTCATATTGGTGCTGCACTTCACACTAACAGCCGCCGCTGTCATCAACAACGACACCAATAGGTCTCACAAGCTGATCATTGGCTTCCAGTCTCCCTGGAATATCTCCTTCCCCTTCAGCGCCCTGCGGCTGGGCTCGGCCATACAGATAGCCGTGGAGAAGGTGAACACCAATCGCTCCTTCCTGGGGAACTACAGTCTGGATTTTGTGTACACGGATACAGACTGTAATCCCAAAGTTTCCCTGGGAGGATTCATCCACCAGGTGTGGAGAGAAAATGTGTCCGCGCTATTTGGTCCAGCATGTCCGGAAGAAGCCGAGGTATGATTCATGTGACGTGGAAAACTGATAATTCATGCATTCAATGTTTTTTTTTTTTTTTTTGAGATTTAAAACCAGTGGTGGGAATTTACAAAGTATATTTATAATTTTGATGTACTTGTACTTTACTTGAGTATTTTCATTTTAAGCTACTTTATACTTCTACTCCACTACAATTCACAGGGAACTAAAGTTTTTACTACACTACATTTATCTGGCAGCTTTAGTTACTTTTCAGATACAAATTCTAAATAAGATAAAGCATGTTATATTGTTACTTTAGTCATTTTTGTTGCTGATACTTTTATACGATTTAAGTAAAATTTCTTCTCCTATGTTTGTCTTTCTTTCCTTACTTGTATTTTGAGTATGTTTACGGTGTGATATTGCTCGTTTTACTTCAGTAAAATATATATATATCCACCACTAAAAAGTAAAACAGGAATTTGGTCCGCTTATCTACAGTTTATATATAAATCACTCATAGAACATGTCATGGTGCAGGATTTCAGATGTGTGCAGACGACACTGATATACTGCCAGTTTATTAGGTACACCTGGGTCCAACTAAAGCACATTGAGGGGTGTGGAATAGTTTTTCAAAGCATGCTGCTGTAGATTATAAATCATGCAAAAGGTGGGAGAAAACAGACGAAATACTGATATCAGGTACAGTGTTTTTCCATTTTTCTCCATAATTTATAATCTACAGCAGCATGATTACTATAGAGGCTAAATGCAGTATTTTTAATGATCAATAGGGTATATTTAATTATATATGTATTTTTTCTATTTTATTCTATTAAAGCAACACAGACTTCTCTGCTGCAAATAGTTTTATTATATTAACGCATTTATTGTTGAGCTTTATTGTTAAACAAACAGCTTCTACAATAACCGGGATATTATTTTCACAGTTTTTTCGTGGATCACTGAATACATTTCCAACATTATTTCACATTATTTCCAGGTCACCGGTCTCATTGCATCCACATGGAAGATCCCCATGTTCGGCTTCGTGGGACAATCCTCCAAAATGGACAACACTGACATCTATGATTCATACATCAAAGTTGTGCCCCCTCTTAAAAGAAGCTCGGAGGTCCTGGTGAAGACCCTGGAGTTCTTCGGATGGAGTCACGTGGCGATGGTCGGAGGGGGGTTAGAATCGAACACTTGGGACAAAGTAGATTCTTTGTGGAAAACCATTGAGAATCCACTGAGAGAGAAATTCAAACTGGCTGCTGCAGTGAAGTTCGACACCAGCAATCCTCAGCTGATTTATCGAAATGTTAAGTTCATCTCAACAGTGGCCAGAAGTAAGAAGGAAAAGTTGTTTACGGCTCTTTAAAATCACATTATTTTGGCTACTAAATGTTCCCTGTGCCCTCCAGTTATTGTGGTGCTAACAAACTCCATGGACTCCATGGCTCTGTTGCTGGAGGCTGAACAACAGGGTCTGATGAATGGCGACTACGTGTTCTTCCTGATACAGCATTTTGAGGTCAGTGGCAGCGTGGTGAGTAAACATTTATAGTTACACACCTATTACAGCTGAGGTAAGTTGTTTCTGCACCATTAAGTAGAATCAAAACTTCGCATAAAATTAAGAAACTTTTTTTTTTTTTTTGTGTATGTGTGTTGTATTAATCTCTTTCCCGAGCAGGATAACTTGTGGAAATATGCCCTTAACAGTAGGATCAATCAAGCTGCCATCAGAGCTTTTGACATGACCTTCATCATCGGTCAGAAATCCTACGAAGGCTACGATTATTATGACTTCTATGAGCAAGTGTTTCATAGACTAAAAGAACACCCGTTTCAGAGCCACCTGACATCTGAAAGTGAGGTATGCATCTGCGTTGTATTGAGATGTTGGAACTCTTTCCCATTTATTCTTCTCAAAGTCTCAGATACAATCGTTTTCTGTTATTTCAGGTTAGCCCGTACGCTGCCTACCTGCACGATGCAGTGCTTCTTTACGCGATGGGACTGAAGGAAGTTCTGAAAGATGGCAAAGACCCTCGTGACGGACAGCAGCTGCTGCAGAGATTAAAGGAAAAAAACAACATTCGATTTTATGGTTGGTAGCTGCTTGAAGTGCCAAGCATGCTAAGTACCCAGAAACCTTTTAGTGAACACTTTTTTGTTATTAGTTTGTGTGTTGATAAAGCTTTTTACAAGGAAATTACAGAATATCTGCTCAGAAGTAAATATCGTACTTACTAATATCTAAAAATATTTTACTCAAGTAAAAGTAGTAATACCACAGTGTGAAAACAGTCCACTACAAGTAGTACTGAAAGTACCAAAAGTAAAATAACTTATTATGCAGAGTAGCACATTTCAGATAGGACAATAATCATCACTTATCTCAACATCCCTGATGTTTCAGCTGCTACAGGTTGCACTAATTTCTGCTGCTTTATCTACTGATGGGGGGCTAAATCTATCTATATATATATATATATATATATTTCTAAGTTGATTTATATGTTGTATTATTATCTAAATCTGTAAAATAACTAGTAACTAAAGCTGTCAAATATGTTATATACATTCTCTGTAACTGTTGTCCATATTGTATTATTCTTGTTAATCTAGGATGCCTAACAACATCAGGCAAAGAGACTGCCAAGTAAAAAGTACAATATTTGCTTCTGAAATGTAAAGGTATAGGTATAAAGTAGCAAAAAATGTAAATAAAATAAAGTACAAGCATGTCAGAATTGTACTTAAGTATAGTATTTCAGGAAATGTGCTTAGTTCATTTCCACCACTGACTATCGTTACAGGTGCCTCTGGTCTAGTCCACTTTGACAACGAGGGGGAGAGAAATTTGGACTATTCCATTTATGACTTGCAGAGTGTAGGAGACGTCACCAAGTTTGTCCCCATCCTACATTTCGACAGTCAGACCAAAGCTCTCCGGTAAAATATGTATTTAAATAACCATCAAACAATCAAGCATTTCTTTTATAAACACATTTTGGGGAAATCACACCATAAAAAAAATTTAATTTCAGGCCAACATCTATGTTTGCTTCTGTGGTCTGGCCAAAGGCAAGACCTCCTTCTGATAAACCAGAATGTGGTTTCAACAATGAACTCTGTGAATGGCTCATTAATGGTAAAAGTAACACTCATACAGCAAGTAAATACAGCAGTCATGTCACTTTGTATGTTTCCTTTTAGACCGCTTATAAAACAAACCATACTAACCCGCGTAATAATATACTGTCTTGATGGGACGCAGACATCGCCCTGCTGGCTCTGCTCGTGATCTTCCCCCTCATTGGTGTGCTGGCAGTTCTGTGCATCGGGGTCCTCCTTCTGCAGAAGTTCCGTCTCCAGACGAGGCTCGGCGACTCCTGCTGGTGGCTGATCAACTACAGCGACATCACCATCATCAGGGAGAACTCAGTAATGAGCACTAAAACAGAAAAAGAATAATGAGTGCATATGCATACGTCTGTATATGTGCAGTGTGAGTGTTTGCTTGGCTTTGTGTTCACAGGCTTGTTCCGTGTGTTTGTGTGTCTCCTCCAGGAAGTTCAGGGTTTATCTGTGAGCACCACAGCCAGTGAGAGAGGGAGCAGAAGCTCTAATTTTTCCATCAACAGCTACAGCATGAGGGACAAGCCAGCGAGAGAACACGTCTACACCACTATAGGTCTCTACCAGGTACCAGTTTAAAATGAGCCTATGTGACTTGTTTGCTGAACAATGGCTGTATGTTGCACTTGCAGATTAATGGCGAGAGTTTGTTTTCATATGACAAAATATCTGCTTTTCGCTAATGTGATGTAATTCCATACAGGGAAATCAAGTGGCCATCAAGTACATCAAGAACCACATTAGCACTCATTTCCAGAAACCTTCGATTATCGCAGAGTTCAATGTGGTAAAGTTCTTCTTCTAGATCAAACATACTTTCTGATTTTTTTTTACTTCATCTGGCTTTTTCTTGTATTTATTCTGATAACGGTAAAATCTTACAATAGGGGCCATTGTAGGTTAAGAAAAAATTACTTAACTGAGTGGGGGGTAATATTCAGAGAAAAAACTCAGAATTTCCAACAATAAAGTCGTAAATTTACGAGAAAAAATTACTTGAATATTCTCTGAGATTATAAAGTCATTAATTTGATTCTCTGACATTAAATTCACATATTTATCAACATTGTTTTTGGAAGAATTGTTCTAAATCAAGTTCACTTTTTTCTCCTCGTTCATTTACCACTTTAATCTAAGAGAACGTCCACGTTTTTTTCTCTTAAATATACGACTTTAATCTTGTATATTCTGAGTTTTTTCTCAGAATATTACCCACCTCTACCAGCCCCATATTTAAAAAATGTTTTCCCTACACTGGCCCTAATACGGCGTCATAAAATCCAGATACAATAAATCTAACAAAAAAAAATCATGATTAATATTTACATGAAGAAGAAACATCTTCATTTTACAATAATGCTGAAGTAATGTTTATAACCTTGTAACAATTAACCATTCAAATACTGGAGATCTTAGTCTTTAAGACATATTAGTGAATAAATGAAGCACTCGTTGAATTACATACTGTGCCTAACCATCTTAAACTCTTCAAGACAGATGAAAGAGATGAAACACGAGAACTTGGTTCAGGTCTTTGGTGTTTGCATCGAGCCACCAAATGTCTGTTTGGTCATCCAGTACTGCAGGAAAGGCAGTCTGAAGGTCAGTGTCTCAGCCTGTACGGCATGTGCACACACATAGTAAAGAATCACTGCAGAACTGACACTTTAATGCATCGTATTGTTACTCTAACCCATTACTCTGACCTAATTTGGGTCAATAGCTAAAATTATTCCAAACATTCATAATCTACTCTAGCTCTTTTTTAACTTTTAGCCTTTTTATTATTTATTATTTTATTAGCTTGAGCAAATAATCCAACAGTAAAATGAAATAATACCACCAAAGTGGGTCAAAAACAAGCCATTGTTACTGGGTTTCTCAATATTGTATTGGTGGCTATATTGATCCTGTGATTTTTAGTGTGTAATTAGATATTTAACTTAACTTTGTTTTCTGCAGGATGTTCTGAAGTCAGATGTTGAGCTGGACACAATGTTTAAGCTGTCCTTTGCCTATGACATTGTCAATGTGAGTCAATGCATTTAGGCAGCATGTCATTATTAGGATTTAGTGGAGGGAAAGACACTAATCATTGTTTCATAAATCTTCTCAGGACCGTAGCTACTATTGCTATTTTAGAAATAATGAGGTCATATAGAAAAATGGATACAAAATAAAAATAAAAACACAAATAAACTAAAATGGTACAAAATGAATCAAATTAAAATAAAAAATTAAATAAATTATAAAAATAAAACTCCAACCAATGCATCCCCCAAGTATCTCCTTCATTTAGTAACTTAAATTATTTTATGTATGTTTTATTTCCCAACATGTCTAAATGGTGTATCAAAGCCTTCTCCACACTGCTTCTAATACAATTCTGGTTACATTTTTTGTTGGTCGATATGTCATCATATTTTGTCATCTTGAAATTGTTGGAATCAGCCCATTAAATGCCCACCATGTTTTGTTTTTTTGTGGATTACAAACTCCCCCACAAGTCTAGAATAAATACAGAGGACATTTCCACAGAGATGTCAAAGGTAGCTGCAATACAACGCTGAATGTACCTTACATTTGGAGAAGAAACAAAAATAAAACAACAAAGTCCACAACATAAAACAAAAATGTGGTTTTGGAATCTTTAAAACAGACACAAACTGCAGTTACAGTGCAGGGCTGATTTTTTTCATTTTTACATGGCAATTACAGGCCAGTTCATTGTTTGAACCTGTTAATTTTTGTTTTAGGGAATGGAGTTCATTCACAAAAGTAACCTGAAATTTCACGGGAACCTGAAGCCCAGCACATGTCTGGTGGACAGTCGACTCCAGGTAAAACTCTCTGGCTTTGGCCTGTGGGAGTTTAAATACGGGAGCCAAAAGAAGATCGTCCCACTGGAAAACCCCAAATATGAAGGTCAGTGGATGCACTTGAAAGCTTAGCAGTTATATAAGTGTCACCTTAAATATATATGTGATTTTCACATCATGAAGGAGAGGTAACACATGTGAGATTTGTTGTAGAGATTTACTGGACAGCCCCCGAGCTTCTGAGACAACTCGGTCTCCAGGTCAATGGGACTCCCAAAGCGGACGTCTACAGCTTTGCCATCATCATGTGGGAGCTCATGTACAACGCTAAGTCTGGCCCGTATCATGAAATCAACCTGGAGCCCAAAGGTTAGCATGATAAACAGCTTATTCATTCATTTTCTTTAGCCACTTATTGATTTACACAGTGCCAAACGAACCATACAGTTCATCACATTTACCTGTGAGAGCAGTCTGACCTACTTGACTGACGCATTTTGAAGAAAACTCTTCCAAACAAATGCCACACAAGAGGCTGGAAATGAAAGGAAGTTGAAGTAAATTAAACAGAAAAACTGTTTAACCTGTTGGATATGCCAGATGAAAAAGTCAAGGGATCATCAAAGTTCTTGGGATTCATCCTAAAGGGGACATGAATTTTTGTACTAAATTTCATGGCAATCCACGGACAGCCAACAATGCCGCACTGCTAGCGTGGCTAAAAAGACCTCAACCCAAATTCCAACACACCGATGATTCAGGCTTTTTGCTAAATTCTTTTCTCCAGAGATTATTATGCAGCTGCGGACACCTTCCCAAAGGGAACCCCTCCGACCAGCACTGTGTGAGGGGCTGTGTGATGAGAACATCAACTTACTGCTGAAGGCCTGCTGGAATGAAAACCCTGACCACCGACCGCCGTTTGCGTCTCTACGGAAACAGCTGAGGGACATCAGCCCGGACAGGTCAGGATATTTGTCTTTCTCCTTAACTATAACATTTTCCAAAATGCTGTGAGAAAATAATTGTCTCTAATTTGGGCCAGTAGGTGCAGTATGTAACATTTTCACCTTGATTTTACTTGTTTGCTTGTTGTCATAAACTCGAGAGCAGTCAGAGCCGAAACTCCGTCGATAACTTTGTTATCTGCTTCAAAATAAATGTAGTGACTGATGTAGGGACACATGTGCCATGTTTTCATTGAAGTTATTGTAGTAATTAAAGGAACAGTTCACCCCAAAATCAAAAATACATAAAGCTCCTCTTACCTGTAGGGCTATTTATCAATCTAGATTGTTTTGGTGTGAGTTGCTGAGTGTTGGAGATATCGGCTGTAGAGATGTCTGCCTTCTCTCAAATATAATGGAACTAGATGGCACTCAGCTTGTGCTGCTCAAAGTGCCGGAAAAAACCCAAAACATTATAAAAACCCAACAGTAATATCTCTTTCCAGAGATTATAGATAATCCACAGACCTTGTTGTGAGCAGTTGTATATAGTGTGCCCTCTAGTTCCATTATATTTGAGGGAAGGCAGACATCTCTACAGGCAATATCTCCAACACTCACACCAAAAAGAAAATCTAGATTGATAAATAGCACTACAGGTAAGAGGAAAAATGTGTATTTTTGGGTGAACTGTACCTTTAAGAAGTCAATAGCAGAAATGGTCAAAAATGCCTATGTGCTAATGTTAAGGATATGTTTTAACAAAAAAATGAAAATTTGAGACACCCAATTGAATGACAAACGAACAAACTCCACCCGGAAACTCCTTAAGGGAGGTGATCATGATTTTCTGTACTGTAGTCATGCAAGTATACTGGATAATATGGTGGAAAAGTTGGAGAAATATGCAAATCACTTGGAGGAGGTGGTGGAGGAGAGGACCGATCAGCTCACAGCAGAGAAGACCCGTGCAGACAAGCTTCTCTCCAGCATGTTACCAAGGTAACAGATGTAACTGCATCAAAATGATCAACCCATTTCAATCATATGACCACGGTGGCACCGGTTGAACGGGCGTCCATGACTAAATCCCTCACCTTGCTTGGCTGGTGCTTCGTTGGTCACAGGTACATCGCAGATCAGCTGATGGAAGGGAAGTCAGTGGAGCCGCAAAGCTACAACATGGTGACCATCTTCTTCTCGGACATTGTGGGCTTCACGTCCATGTGCTCTCTCAGCTCTGCGATGGAGGTGGTGACGTTCCTCAACGACCTCTACAGCCTCTTTGACGACGTCATCAAGATGTACGATGTCTATAAAGTAAGTCACACACAACACATTCAGCTGTATGCATTGAGGGGAGTATACATCTCCAAAAAAATATGGAGGCTAGAAGATTCTGTAGGTGACCTGAATACTGTTTATATCTGCTATATGCTTCAACTAAAACATTTTTTTAAAGGAATATTCTTAAATTATGGACATACACTCTCATGTCTGTGCAGTAAAAAAAATGAAGGTACGTATAGCCAGCAGCTGGTTAGCTTAGCTTAGCTTAGCACAAAGACTGGAAACAGGGGGAAACAGCTAGCCTGGCTCTGTCCAAATCATAGACTATCAATAATGGACGTAGTCTCCGTGACATCACCCATATGTTTCTGAAGAGCCGTTGGAAAGCTCAAAGTGAGAGGCTCCGGCCGTCGCCATCTTGGCATTGACTCATCTTTGCTAGGTGGAAACAATCGGTGATGCATACATGGTAGCCAGTGGTCTACCCATCAGCAATGGCTATCAGCATGCTTTGGAGATATCTACAATGGCTCTGCATTTCCTGAGTGCCATCAAGGTCTTCAGAATCCACCATATGCCTACTGAGAGTCTTGCAATCCGCATCGGGATACATTCTGGTAAGAGACATTTCTTATGATGGTGAAGTATTTGTTTGTGTTGTTGCCTTTTTTGGGTCATCTTTGCATACTTTTCTACTAACTATGTAGTAAAGTAAGTAACAGCGGCCGGCAGTATGCATTTAAGGATTTCTGGTTCCTTATAAATTCACTGGATTTCTGGTCCTACACACTTTGTAAAAGTTTGTACATGAAATAATTGACATTTGATAAGCTCAAGTCCATAAGTGCCAACATTGTGTTATGGGTTTCGTAGGTCCAGTGGTTGCTGGAGTGGTAGGCACCACGATGCCTCGCTACTGTCTCTTTGGTGACACGGTGAACACTGCCTCTCGCATGGAGAGTAACAGCTTACGTGAGTGAACCGAAGTCTCACCTTCGCAGAGGCTACTCACAAAAGTGATTATTGTCAGTTGTAATGTAGGGAATCCCCTTCCGTTTCGAGTGAAATGTCTCGCCAACTATTGGATGGATTGTCATGAAATTGTGTACAGACATTCTGGTCCCAAGAGGATGATTCCTAATGAGTTTGGTGATTCTTTGACATTACCTCTAGCAGCAGCAGGTAAACAAATCCAGTTCTTTGGTTTACGAACAAATATTTGCAAAACTACTGACATTCTCCTCAACCAAAGCTGTAGGTTGTCTTTAATGCAGATCCGCAAATGTAAGCATGCTAACAGGCTAAACTAAGATGTTGAGCCTGGTAAATATTAGCATCAGCATGTTAGCATAGTCTTGTTATTTATTTAATGCAAACACATACTAAATTTGACTTGGAAAACACATTTTTAAAAGATGTTTGTGACTCTCGTCTGTATATTTAACAGCACTGAAGATTCACATATCTCAGTGCACTGCTGACATTCTGGTCCAGGCTGGATCGTTTGAGCTGGAGGAAAGAGGGGAAGTCGAGATGAAGGTGACTTAAGAGGCAGCATGTTTTAGTTTTCCCGCCAATAATATGTACAACTGTTTTTAACCAGCGTGTGTTTGTGTCCATGCCAGGGTAAAGGATCTCATAAGACCTACTGGCTGCTGAGCAAACAGGGATTTAATCCTCCTCTTATTGCTCACAGCTCTCCACCAGCTGACAATCTCAAACTACAAACAGAGGTACAACAAGCACATATCACAGTCCCCATGTGTGATAGAAAGCAAGCAGAGAAGTTTTGTATTTTTAACTGTATTTGTGATATTTCTGCTCAA
Organism: Bovichtus diacanthus; assembly: GCA_943590825.1. Classification (NCBI taxonomy): domain Eukaryota; kingdom Metazoa; phylum Chordata; class Actinopteri; order Perciformes; family Bovichtidae; genus Bovichtus; species Bovichtus diacanthus. Next base: position 176,320 of record CALSBV010000421.1, read on the forward strand.
GAAACTAGGAATGGTCAGAGTTGCTGAGAAAAGGGCCCAGAAAACCCTGACCAAAGCTATGATGGCTAAAGTGGACATTTAAGGAACAACTGGACATCCTGACCGGATTTTGGATAAAGGAATATCTGCAAAGGACAATTCGGTAGGTCTCACAGAATGCAGGACGACTTGTGAAGAGGAGACAAAGTGTGGACAGAGAATGGAGTGATAATATATAAAACCCTGTAGAGTTGCACTTTTCAGACTCTTGCTAAAGGAGGCTAAAGATACTTTTTAATCTTAATTCTTTGTAAATTTGGTACAATTACGGATCCAGCCTTTCACACAGGATTAGGATGATTAAATGTTTATGTAAAGAAATACTAATTATTTAATTCAATCTGTTCCTTGTAGTACTGTACATATTTTTCTATAATATATACATATACACATCTTTACTGTTATAACAAAATTTATAAATCCCTGTCAAAAACATTTACTGTATAATACCGAAGAAATCAGATACTAGTTCAATCTTTTTGAGACAAAACTAGCAAACAGAAACAGAAAAATCCAATCTGATGGCTGTTAGGGACTTAAAGTCACAGTGAAACGGAAGTTATAGCATCTTTAGCTTCAGTAATGTGACGTTTTTGTGTATTTTGTGAGCTGTGCAAAGATAGTGAGACTGCTGGCCTCCACACATCATTCACCTATGTTGTTACATCAGGAGGAGGATAAGGGGGAAATTATTTAATTAGACTTCAATCTGCACTGTCCCTTTGCTGCTGTAACACTGTAAATGTCCCCGCTGTGAGACGAATAACGGACTTCTGATTCTGAACCACATTCTTTGGAAATGTAGACAAAGTTTTTGCCAACTGTCATGGCCTTTTAACAAAACATTTATGAAACGTTGTGCTGCTGTAACAAACAAACACACCACAAATGATCACAGCTTCTAATCCCAATATGGTTGAGGAGTGAAAAACGCTTTTTAGTGTTCTTATAAGATACAGAGAAATCCAATTCAACAGTACTGGATGCAATTAAAATGGTTCTGTATATATTTCAATACATCCATTAATAATCACAATTGTTGTGGGTGGTATGATTGGAATAGATACAAAATTAAAGGCAAGTTTTGCCATTTGTTTTATGTTTATTGAGTTTTAATTTCCTGATTGAATGAAACAGTTTACTTATTTACCAACACGAAGATTTTAAAGGTTTGTGCATGATTAAAAACGAAAGGGACAGGGATCATTTCTTTTCAAAAATGTCAATTAAACTTTATTGGAGAAAGCAGTGAAGTAATGTATGTAACATTTTGAAAGAGTACCCAAAGCGTCATAAATGTGCTAATTACAAATACTATCTGTGAGAATATATTTTCATTTGAGTGTGGGGTGACACGAATGAGAGTTTTTACTACATTCTTCATCCATTTACTAAATGACAACATGTGTTTAAGATGACCGCCAGCAGGATGAATAATGAAGTGCCTGTGGTGGGAAAAGGCAAAGAAAGTACAGAGCGGATCAAATGTCGATGAAAGGAAAAGGCTTTGAACAGCTTTCATCTTCTCTCAAATGTTTCTTTCCAAATTTAAATGAATATTTATTTGTTGTTATTAATCCAATATTTTCCCAACAGAATTAGATTTCTAGAAGTAGTGAAGGCTTTGAAACAGCACGTTAGGAAAGAAAATGTACAGTGATTGAACATGTGACTGAAAAAAAGAATATTAGAGTTCAAATACATTTCCATCTCAGGTATCATTGCATCACATGTGTTTACCTTGTATGTGTCCATTATTGGAGGAATCAATACCTGTCAAGAGATAAAGACATCATATTATAAAATAAAAGCTTATAAAGTAAAAAAAACAACAACATACGTACAAAGTACCTTGAATTGAACACCTATTGGAGTCTGTTCATTTGAAAGAGGGGGAATAACAATGCTACAGTTTGCTTTTCATTATTTATTTAAAGTCCCCCAACATTCAAAACTGTTGTTCACGTCGTGTAACTTCACTTTGACTTTGCAGAACAATGTACATGCAGCATTTTTAAAGGTCTTATAACATGTCTCTAATATTGTGAGAGTGTATAGACAACCTGACGTACTGTACCTTTAATGTGAAACTCAGCAGTAAGGATCCCCCCACTTGGTTCTGCCTCTGCTGACAGACTTCTGAAAGAGCAGGGACCCTTGAGGAAAGAGACGAGCAGGAACATTTCATTTCAATTGTCAAATCTAACTAAGAATGAGTATAAATGAAAGTATATTAACTCCTGAAACAGATTGAAAGATGAACATCTGTTAAATCCTTATTTAAGTAATTTGTTTGTCCACTGTACTCTGCTCCATATTGTCTCCTCCCTCCCACTCTTAATAACCAAGCAAGTACCAATACCAATACAAGTACAGACGTATAATCAGCTTAATGTACTTAATATCATAAGTAAAAGTGCTCATTCTGCGTTAAAATATCCCCTACGATATATACGCATCATATATATCCAAAGGGTCACAAGATAAATCTGTAGGGTCGTGAGATGATTAATGCGAGAGGAAAGAAGAAAAAAATAAAATTATTTGGACTTTTCTCTAATCTTTACTATTGTTGTGAAATATTGGATTGTTGTACTTCTGAAGTTTAACAATTTGAAGTTTAGATGTAAAAAATCACTTGCTAACAACTCCCAAGCCAGAAGAAAGTTGTGAACCTCTGGTTTAACCTTTCACAATCGATCAGATTTTATAAGCTTATGTTTTTTAAATGGAAACCATGAATCTGAAAACTAACTAATACTGCCATGGCTTGGATTGTGAATACATGCCTTCCAAATGAATGCATGTAAATAGAGTAAAGTCCAATATTTCCCTCTGAAATGTAGCTGGCTCATAATTGTAGAAAGGAATAAATAAGTAATGTTTGATATCATACATAGGTGTTGTACTCACTGGCTGACACACGAGCCTCTCTCCATCACAAACCTGGACCTCACAGTGAAGCCAGACAGTGGAAACCTTCTCCAGCCGCTGGAAGCGGAAAGAGTTGAACTTGAACATGGAGCGGCTGTCTTTGCCGTTCTCAAAAATAGTCACAGTGTTGTCGGAGGAGCAGCTGTTGGGAGACAAAAAACAGTTTTATCTGCAGTACTAAGGTGGAGAACTCATCCAATCATCAAGTGGCACAGAGAAGTATTCTTTCACATTCAACTACAGTGTGAAACATCATACAGGAATGTTTTATTACAACTCACCAGAGGCATTAATTACATTACAGCTCATGGGCAGACTTTGAAGACGTGATCCTTTTTTAAGGCAGAAAGGCTTTTTATCTAATGTCTGTGTCAAAAAACTGCCATACAAATATTATATGTTTATATTATTTTCCACTTTAACTAAGTTAAATCTTTCAACCAACTTCAATCCTAATCCTCACTACCAGATATTAATTTATTTTCTGAATTTTAACCCTTTAATGTTTGTTTACATAATGCCACTGTTATGAGCAAAAAACTACAAACATTTTTTATTTATTTCGGGTATACTTAATGCTCGGGGGATTTTTTTCTAGAATGTAATGATCGGCAACAACATTGCACTGAAATACTCTAGTGAAAACCAGGAAATTAGTGTGTATTTGTCCCCCAGGGATAGAATGAATCATTTTATGGCCGTGGGAGTGTCTGTATTTTGGCTACACAGTTTATTATATTGTTATTATAGGAGCTAAGCCAAAATATATGCCATATGCATTATCAGAGCCAAAATGATTGAAAAATGTAAAAGCCAAAAATGTCCCCAGTGAGGCACACGGCTACCTGTTGATGATGAGACTCCACCTCTTCTTGTCTGTTGAGTATGGAGTAGGAGTGGCCCAGCAGTTGTTTATTACAACTTTGAATCTGAGAGGTACAGCAAATGATAATAAAAAAGATGGGTTAGATAGTGAGCATTATTATACTTGTATGAGTATAAAGTCGTTATAAATAAAATTGTTGAAATGTGTTGATAAACCTGTTACTTAGTCCTTTGGCCTCGATGCCGATGAAGACTTCAGAGCCAATGTCAGAAGTGTCGATCACATAGGGAGCATCCTTGGCATACAGGAACTTTGAATTCTACAAAATATATACATATATTTCTATATTTTTTCTGACCTTGCCTGACAATCTTTGACTTGCATTTATCTCATGACTGTAACAATTTGTACAAATAGCACGATAGCCTTGAACATGTCGCTGCCACTGGAGAAACTAAGTCTGTGAGCGGCTACTCACCGTGAAAACAGTCATAGACAACTGGGACTTAAAAGTGCCTAAACTCCCGTTGTTGACATAAACCGTTGCCACTCTGAAAAAAGCAGAGGGTTTAGTAAAAACGCTGCAATTCATTGGGTTACAATGCACTTATCTTCCACACGGTAACGGTGGTCGCCCCATGTCTTGTATTGATGCTTACCTTTGGCTGAACACGGCGTTGTTTACCAGGTAGGCTGCTCGGTACATGCAGCTGAAGGTGTAGTTGACCGGCTGGTTTCTGACTGTGAGCAACGTATCGTTGGACACGATGGAGTTATAGAAGATGTACTTGGGGTCTTTGCCGGACATGTACTGTACATCAGAGGGAAAATGTTTAAATTAGACTTTTGCTTTCCGTACATTTTTTATTCACTTCACGTCTTTATTTAGGATTCTGGAAGCACCTTCAGAACAAACATCAACGGGTATTTAGTTTTTGGGGAAAATAGGTGCTTAGTTCTGACTCTGAGGAACAAACTGCATGATGACCTGAGATCTGTCACAGCTGTATCCACGTCCACAAGTAACTTGTGATGAACTACTGTCCATCTGGGGTCTTTTTTTCGCATTTTTTTATTTCGTGTACTTTTCCTCCTCTTTTTCTTCTGCTTGTCTTCTATACTTATTGCTGTATGCATTTTGATGTACTGCGTATTGAGCTTATCTATGATTGTTTTATCTTAACCTGAGAAAAGGGACATTGTTTCTGGTTTAAAAAATGTCAATTTTAATGCTTTAAGCATCACTAACTCAATTCCATTCACCTTCCTTTATACTGGAGTAGAGGCATAAATGTCAGAGGCAGATATGTCAAAAACTTGGGAGATAAAACACCATGTCTACATACTACAGCTGTTGTGACTTGACCCTTTAGTACCTGCTTGGTGTCTCACCTCAGAGTGTGTGCCACAGTACGAGTGGTTTTTGGGTGTCAGGTCTGGGATAATGAAGCGGTAGTAACCGGGGCTGGGTATTCCAGAGTAACAGACTCCACCCAGGGACAGCTGGTCAATCTCCCAGCCGTAAGGACACTCTGGGACGTTGGCGATGATGGCGTTGGGGAAACATGACACCATAACGTAGTCTGAAATAAGAAACAATCAGAGAGACAAACTTTATTAATAACTATTTAGCCTCTTCACTCAAAACACTTTTATATTTTGCCTGGAACTCACTTAACTTATTACACCTAATATTTACTTACTATCGTCATTCTACTTTTTCTCTGTATTGTGATTTTATTGCTGCTTCTTCTGTCTACTCTGTATAGCATCTCATTCCTTTGAGTTTTCTCCCTTTTTCCCACTTAAATTTAAAATGTTCCTGATCTAAAGATAGATGATGTCATATGTTGTACAGACTGTAAAGTCCTCAAAGACAAATTTGTGATTTTGTGCGTTATACATAAAATTGACTTTAGTATGTTTGGGATTACATTTTTACAACAAACTCCCAATGAAAGAAAAACATTGGGATGTTACCTGCTTTTTGGGGAGAGCATGTCCACGCAACAGGCAAAAGCATTAACAATGTACCCACGGAAGCCATACTGTGATGCTGCAGAGAGATTTAAGTAGTTAGCAATGAGAGAATATTAACATAAAATGATTTTAATCTGTCTTTAAAAAAGAGACTCACCTGTAGAGGGGAAAAAAAAACACTTTTAAACAGACTGATGTCAGAGGATCTTCATGGCTCTTCAACAAACTACCAGCACGAGTGACTCTATAACGAACATATTGTCAACTTCAAGAGGTTTTATACCATCACAGGTGAGTGTAATCAACTCCTCCCCCATTCTCCTCCATCTATACTTCTCCCCCCTGGCAGGTTTAAGAGCTCTATTGTGAGGCTGCTCACAAAAGCTCTCTGTGCTGCTCAGACATTCACTTTCAAATGACCAGGGCCTCACGGGATTACCACTCAGGGTGCTTAAAGTCAGCTTTTCTGGAGATCGGCATACAGGAAAATCTGTTAATTTTAAACAGTGAATAGCAAACAGATGTGACTTGCAGGACGACAATTAATGCATTTCATATTTACATAGCGTCATCATTGTGGCAGAAACTGATATTTTCACAAATTCAAGCTCAATATCTATCTCACAGACTCACGTTGTGTAACATGAATAGCTAAAGACTGACTGTTGAATAGACTTGTTGCCTATTTCCATCCTGTTACAAATGACATTAAATCATAATTACAAAAACATTATATATTTGTTTCATCCCTTACCAGTGTCAAAATACTGTGGTAATTGGTTTGGTCATAGATTTTTATTCTTTATTTAAAGAAAAAGTTTGACGTTGTGGGAAATACCCTTATTCGGTTTCTGGTGGAGAGTTAAATAAGAAGATCAATATGAAGCTATGGGCGGTTAGCTTAGCTTAGTATAAAGACTATAAACAAGGGGAAAGAGCTCTCCAGCTTCTGTCCAAAGTTAACTGAATCTGCCGAACAGCACCTGTAAAGTTCAGTAATTAACAGGCTATATGTTATTTGTTTAAAATAAGGCAAAAGACAATAAACACAAAGTGTAAAATGGACAATTTGTCGTTTTTCGTGGGTTTATTTTATGGCTGCGAACACTAACTTCATTGTGCGGCACAAAAAACCCCAAAGATTTTAACAGCAAGATATTTTATGTTAATTACTGAGCTTTAGATGTGCTGGTAGGTGGGTTTTGTTATCTTCGGACAGAGCCTGGCTAGCTGTTTCCCCCTGTTACCAGTCTTTGTGCTAAGCTCAGCGAAACAGCTGGTTGCTGAGCCCTTAAACAATTCATTTGATCAATAAATCTCTTGAGATAAAATATCTGTTTCACAAGTGTAACAGCACATTTGATGTATTTTGAGGACAGAACTTGAGGCAGACAGAGAAACAGATCGTCCTGTTACTTTTCTTTGTCTTCTTGGCCAAACAGAAAACAGAATAACATTTAAGAAGCTAAATAGTGCAAACAGACATTTATAGATACCTTCAAAAAGTGATAACCGCTCAGATAAGAGCAGGCATACAGTAGTGGCTCCTGTTCTTAAGTGGAGATGATAGGCCTGTGTTTTGCAGCATTCAGGAATATAAGGTTTCTCACAGTCTTGTGCAATTAGATATCGCCTTTGTCTCGCCAGCCTTCGGTATGTGTGTGAAGCGTGTTCTCATGACCTGTTTACATAAGTTGTATTGGTTTATGTCATGCTGCCTGAAGCCTCAGTAGCTTTGGTTTGATGTCTATTCAGCTGACAGTTTGTCATGTTGTATTATCTGTTCTAAATCAACTTTTTAATAAATCAAAGTAGCTGCAAAACTGAAGTTGCTCAAGGGAAAGGGAAAGTTAGATAGTATGCCTTAAAATATACCGATAAAGTTTGAAATATTTCTTGCTTTTATTAGCACTTCCATTCACACGATCAAGTATCTCCTTGCGAAGAGCTGTAAAACGATAGCAAAGAAGTTAGACACTAATGTCCTTTACAGAACAATTCAAGTCACCCAGCAATTGAAGGGGCAAACTGCAGACAATTAGCATCCGAATGGAGCGACAGGGGAGTTTGTAAGGAAGATACTGATCTAAAAACGGGTCAGGAGACAGCTAGCGTTACAGCATCTGGTGACGCTAACAATCGCAAGCTGCAAGACTCCACCATGTTATGTAACTGTGGCCTGCAGGCCAAGAAACGTGCTCAGTGCGGCCACTTAAAAGTTTTAAAGTGATACTGACCCCACAATCCATCTTTCGATTGTAACGCGAACATAAAAGCTCTGTTGTTACTTATCCAAGACCAATGTCCCAAATGTTTTTGGCCCAATGTTATAACGGACTAGTCAAGCCATTTTTTGGATCTTCTTTCTCATGATATTCATAAAATCATTACTTAATTATTGTGAAGCTATTACTTATTTCTTAAAAACATGATTTGATAAAACAAAAAAAAAACATTTCTCAAAATGTTCCGACTTTATTTTCAAACTTATTTTCTAACCTTTTCTTAATTTTTTTCTTAATAGTTGGAATAGTTCTGTTTACATTTGGATTGGCTGTGTTTATAATTATTACAAGCATATGCAACATCTCCCCGTATGTTCACCACAAGAGAGCAGCAAAACATTTTATTCTATACTTGCTTATGTGTATTTATTACTGATTAGCAGAGATCTTGGCAGCTTTAAAATGAAGTGATAGCAGTTAATCGTCAGACAATCCTTGCTTTTGGAAAAGATTTATTTTTATTCTTTAAATTGAAGGGGAATAGACATTCATAGATATAATCAAAGATTAATAAATGCATGAGAAAGATACTGTATGGCATTGTAGAGCTAGATACAGTAGTGCTTTTGTCAAAATGTACAAAATGAAATAATAAAAAAACGTCTTTGCAGTAAGACTCTAATAAGAACATGTAGTAATACCACATCTTTGGAAATACACATTTTTATATACAATCATATACAACATATTTACATAATAAATATATTTAATGTTGAGGCTGGCATCAAGATTTGGGCACTTGGCAGGTCCAACTTGTTCGTTCTGGCTGGTAAATAAAATCTTTCCTGAAAGACAAACAATCTGTGGTAAGAACATATAAGCACGCGTAAACAGCACATGTATCATCAACTAACTAACACAATACGTGAAAAACATTCTGAAGCATATTTTAGCAAAAGGTTACTGAGATCCGACGAGCTCTTACAAGTTGTACTCCTTTGATGGATGAAAGGAAAAGGTGCCAAAGATCCGGACACCAACCGAGGTTTTCGTGTGTCAGTTAGTTTCGGACCATGAATATTAGTCCTCTGATTACCCATAATTCCTATCAAGTTTGTTAGTATAAACGTGTATGCTAAATAATCTGCAGTTTTATACTAACAGGAAATGATACAATGCATGTGCCAACGCTTCTCAAATAAAACTGCGATGTTGGAACGTCACTGACTATTAAACTTCACAAATGTTGTCACAACAATGTTTTTCCAAGGATTTAATTGCATCGTTTTTTTGGCTTTCTGTTTTACTAACATCCGTAATTTGCTTTAATTTTTTCCAGCTGTGAGTAGCTCCTACGGTATCTTTGTGTACTGCACCGTGGGACCAACATGTATACCAAGAGCAAACACCCACAAAAAACAAGGTTTTTTTATTGTGTATGGTGACTGTTTCGAGTATACTTTGCCAGCATGAAAACACTACATACGCAAAATCTGCTTATATGTGGTATGAAGTGTGGTATATATATATATATATATATATATATATATTGTAAGTAAGTGGTGCAAATCCCTTAACAATTTAGCAAATTAATTAATCAAATGCTGTACAACCTTTTGACAAAGTGGCCGTGGGTCTTTTGGAGCGATGGTTATTCAGCCTTGGCTTGTGGTATTTTTGAGTAAATCATTTTATCTAAATCTTTGTTTGCTCTACTTACTCTCTCTGGTGTGATGCACCGTTTTCTCGACACAGTAGCCCCTCATCACATGGACAAATCTGGTTTATGCTGAATGCCAGGCCACCATCGGGCACGTAGCAGCTCTCGCCGCGGATCAAACGTCTCTTGCACACCTGCTCACCGTGGTGTCGAGCGCAGCACATGGATTCCCCGCAATCCCTGTCAACTTTACATCGGGCACCTGGATGAAGGAAAACATTGGTTATTTCAGGTCAAGACGCACTCTTTTATGTTTTAATAATACAACAGTAATAGGAATAATAGCTTTTTAATGTGTTTGCTGTCGCACCCTCTTGTCCGTTGGGGATGCTGCGGTGGCACTTTCCAAACATGCAGCTAAGTCCGCGGACACACTGGGCATCCCTCCGACAGTAGTGGCCCTCCGCTCGCAGAGGAACACAAAGGCCAAAGTGTCGATCGCAGGAGAAACCCCTCCCACAGGCCCTGTCATGGTCGCACACAGCCTGGGGGGAAAAAGTTTAAACTTTACAAAGGGTTTTGTATATATACTGTATATATATATATATATATATATATATATATTTAGTAGGGACAAGTCGTACTAATTTCGAGTATAACCATTTTCTTTAAACACAGATTTTCTTAGCTTTCTGAGAAATATTTAACTACACAAACACAGAACTGCCTTTAAGCTCCGATGATTTCTAAGAAGATAAAACAAAGGTTTGAATTTCATTACAATAAGGCACAGTATCCAGTAACTTACCGTGGTTGCTTTGGAAACAGCGGTGCTTTCTCGAAGGGCCTTTGCTCCTTCTTTGGGAGTTCCGTAAGGCATGTTGAGCATCCAGGCCCATATACGAGCTTCAGTCCATGGGAAGCAGAGACACAGGCAGAGCATCCACAGATTCCCAAACATTTCCACCAACAAATGAATAACAAATAAGAGCTAGTGAGACTGTCTACTATTACCTCGAGACAGTGTGACTGAAAGTAAATAAGAGTCACTTGTCTATTACTCCACACTAAATAAAAATCCAAAGCTTTAAAGTCCCAGTAAATGTGCAGGAAGTCTGCAGGGATCCATGCAGTGGCAGTGGCAGTGGCTGCCTCCTCTTCCAGCGTGACTTTTATAGGTCACTGGGGCTTGACTTCCCCCCCACCAGGCTGTTTGTCCAAGCAACAGGGTAGGAGGAGACAATTAGTTGTTAATGGATTAACTAAATTGCCCGGGTCCCCCCCCGCAGTGGCGAAATGACCAGTCATGGAGCAGGGAGAAAGGGAAAGAGGGGAGATGGGGGCCGGGAGGGGATGGATGGACGTGATGGGCTGACAACAACTTCATACAATAATAGAGCCAAGACAAGCACCACCTCTGTGTGGTTATCTCTGCCAGACAAACAAATGAGGAGGACAAAGGCAGACGAATGCATGACATGTTTCACTGCTCACTGACTGACAGGTAAGGCCACTGCGGGTCCAGGCCCCCACACACTGGGCAAACACTCCTGGCCCCGACCTCGACTGCCCCGCTGCCCCCTACCCTATCCCACTCCAGACCCCACGCTGAGAGCAATTTGCAGAAGTGCACCCTGCAGACGACCCCATGATCTCATTAAATGTAATTACCATCAGCCATTAGTTCTCGGGGGGAGAGGGGGGAGAGGGGGGGGATTGGAGGGGAGACAAGTTGCTCGAGGGAAACAAACAGATACATTTTTGCACATGTTTTCCAACTGTTTATTTTTACTTGTGAAAAAGGAACCAGACCACAAATATAATCCACAAATGTAGTAAAAAAGAAAAAAAGAGAGAAACATCTTGATATCCTGAAAATTTCACATTTTCAAATTTCATATATTGCATGTTAGGATCTGGTGACTGTTTGGAGTGAAATGTTTTGGAAATATTCTGTAGCTTTGAAGAAAGCCAAGCACACAGAAGAGAGAACATATCATCACAGAGCAAAAGTGAAAGTCATTTCTCAACTTGCAAGATTGACAGTAACGACATGTTTGTCTTTCATTCATGAGGTGTTTCGTTTGTACTGTGCATAACCTTCTTCCTGTCCGCATTTCATCTGCTATATAGCTTGTTCTCACAACAAGTGGGTGTAATTTATGACATCCTTCACAGCTGTGCTTTCATCTGAAAAGAGTGAGTGGGCGGACAGGTACCGAAGAGAAGAAAATAGATCAGGACTGCCTGGCTGGTTTGAATGATAAACCCATTTTATCAGACACCAAGACGCAGCATAGATGTTTACAATGATACTATGAGAGAATTGAAGTTATCACGTTTCTTTGCCTCTGCATGTGTCATTGCAGTGGTCTCATTGAAATGAAGAAGGGGGCTGCATTTGTTCACACAGACCAATGTTGGTCCGAGCGCCGTGTGCAAGTCTACTCAACAGTTAGATTTGTTTCCCCGCCCCAAAAACAAAGTTTAAAATACAAGCACTACTGCACTTCCCCAGCAGCAGCTTCTTACTGCTGACATTTTTGGTTGCGATAGAATCATCACGGTTGCACAGATGGTTTTTCACCAAAAGATTGAAAGTTTCAGTTTCTCACAAAAGTCGGCCACAAATATGATTCGGCTTTAGTTGTATTGGCTTCTTTTAGTAAGCTCATTGTCATCAACCATTTCCGAAACATCTCTCCTCTAAAAGAATGAAACACCATCTTCTTGAAACTCCTTCACACAGCTCTGGAGAGCTCCTAAAGTATCAGCAGACATAGGTTTTATAAAATGTTTTTACACTTAGGCCTAAAAGACGGACCAAATATGTGTCGCTGTGAGAATTATTGGCCAGTTAAGACTGATTTCCAACTCGGAGACACTTGATAAATACAGGCACAGGTCTAGAAGCTCCGTTTTAGTTATGTAGCGCAACATTTAGAACCTGAAAATCCTCTTTCTGGCTCTACAGAACGACTCACAGCAGTGTTTATGTTTCAGCTCTTCCTCGAGCTCCTGTTGAGCCTGTGAGTGGCTGCACTGTGTGAGACTGTCGATTCATTCAGGTGCAGTATCATATGCTCGTGATATACACTATGTTGGAAAAAACTATTTTCCGGAAAAGTTTCTCTAACTTTACCAGACAAAAAACAGCTGTAGAAATGCACTCTAGCTTTAATCGACCAGAAGTGTTGTCAAGCACTGATCTAAAAATAGAAGAATATTTGTCTTTGACATTTGTTCAAAACAGCTCAGGTCAAACATTATACATGACACTTTTTCTCCACTGGGACGTGGTTGCTTAGAATTGATACCAATTTAATATTTATTTATTTATCAATTTCTACTTTCAAGAGTTGTCGTGCCCTTTGACCCCTGGCTGATGCTGGACGACCCTCTGCACTTCCCCCTAGTTTAATAAGCGCATTTGAATGAATGAAGGGGGCTGTGTTTCTTCACACAGTATTGTTGTCTGTCTGATCATGCTTGGAAATACCTCTTTAAGAAATGTGAATAACTTGCTTTGTATTTTATGCATTTTTATTTGTCATGTGTGGCTCTCTTTCTCTGGACTTTCTTTAGCAAAGCACCTGGAACAATTGTTTTAAAAATGGATATACAAACTGAACAGATCGTTTTGCTTTGCATAAATTAGATTAACTTATTTAATAAACTTAAGCAAGCAACTATAAAATAAAAAAAAAATCATTTGCACATTTGAATTAACTGTAAACCTTTATGAGTCTTTTGAAATGAAACAACAACATGAGTGAACTGCAGTCACATAACGTTTTGTCTCCTCTGGCGCCGGCAAGGCTCCATACTACACTTTGTCTCATCCAGCTGGGATTAAAAGCCTCCAGGCTACCGTTACACCCAGTACCTTGCTTTATCAAGTAATGGTGATCACACTGGAGATGTTTATTTGCTTTGGGAAGAGTCGGAGGTGACGAGTCTGATGAGCTCTCCAACTAAGACTGTGCAATGTAGAGGGACTGCATTGTCAGCAATCATAACTTCTGTGTTTGAGCTTTACTCAACATTAGCATTCATTGTTTCATTAGCATGCAGTATTTTGGCTCAGACTTACAGTAGATGCCTGGATAATTGTTAGTAATTTACATGTTCTTAGTGGCAGACAGCACAGATTGGTTACATAGATACCGCAGGGTCTGCACTTATCTCAGCTCCAGGTAGTTAAGTCCTTATCAAAACAGGCTAACACAGACTAATGACGTAATTGGCGGTCACTTAGTAGGCACAATAGCGGCAACTGGATCAATTAGCAATATGTAAATAGTATTGTATCGTGATTATACAACCATATGAGCAGCTTAATGATTCTGATGCATGTGTATTGAGCACGTAGTGGTAGTGTAAGGGAAGTATGAATTAAAGAATGGAAAATGTTGAGGTGAAACTGCGTTTAGGTCAAATTTGTCTTGTCCGAACCACAAAGATTCATGAGTTTCGATGTTTGCAGATTAATCGTCAGCAAAAATAGAATTTATCTTATGTTTGTAATTTACAAGCTGAAATTTCGTGATGAGGCGTTTGTTTGTATTTTTCCAGACATTCATAGGACTGTGTTTTGCAGCACAACAATTATATTTTAAACTCCCTCTCCCTTCCCTTTTCACACGCCTCCAAACATGTATTATTGTTCTACATCCGTACTTACAGCAAGATATGCCCCCTTTTATTTACCCAATGCCAACAACAGATAACTGTCTCCAAACACTCCTTAACGTGCTCCCCCAGTGATAATGACTCTGCTAATGACGTTCGTAATGAATGTCACAATCAACATTGCTGTGGGTCTTGCAATTAGGGGCTAACAAAAACAACGGGCAGGGTGATGTTGTCCATTGTAATGGACCTTGACCCCCCACTGGGAGCTCTGAATGGTGGAGGGCACGAGGAGTCTGCCTTCCCACCACCAGAAAAACATGCTCAGTGCAGGAATGGATGGACGATTGGCAACGAGTGAGTGTGTATTCAGGGTACTGCAGAACAATGAGGTCAACATATTGTTTCTTCAAGATTCAATATGTAGTTTCAGTATAGCTTTAAGTCCTCAAACGGGAAGAAAATTGCCAATAAAGGTCTCATTTGAAACGCCGGCCATCACAGAGAGCGGGGATACTTGATATTGTTTGAATACGGGGCACATTTTCAGATAGCCTCTGCTTCACGACATTCATAGCGTTGCATTTGTGTACGCGAAAAGTGAAAGAAATAGTTGATGAAAAAAGAGGGCTAGGAAAAGAAGTTTGAACCCTGGCTTCCTTTGTCTTTGGCAGCATGAAGTACTGTAGGTGTGAATGTTGGATCGTCACTTTCGTAAAGTGACAGAAATGTTCGGACACAGACACCCCCAATCCGATGTCAGCAAAATGTAGGAGGGACGGAGTTCAAAAGCTGCTCAACCCTTTAAGCAGTTCTGATGGAGTTACAGGCCCCTTTATACACCTGGCATTGTGAATGTCCAAGTGCGAGCACACAGTGTTCTAATATTTACTTCCAGCCTTAAATCTAAGTTGAAGTCACATTTTAAACGAGCTGTGAGAAATGCCTCAGAGCCATGTCTCTGTGTTACTGGGCAGACATTCCACACCGTCCACATACAGGAGGAGGGCCATTACACCAATTTTAAAACATAATAATACTCAGTTCCTGAGTTAAAACTAGTCTAGTCTAAAGATGATGACAATTATATTACTAGTCATATTTATTAGTATTAGCTGTAATAATAGTGGCAGTAATGGTAAAAAGAATAAAGTGAATTGACAGTCATTGCAACTGTTACTGAGTTGAGCTCCCATACTCCATCTGTCTGGAATGATGCAGTAATGTCTACTCTAGTCATGTGAAATTTTTTTAAAGTGAGGTATATTTATTGTTGCTAAAACAGATGTTTACTCAGGTAAAGTCAAAGTTTCTCAATACGGTATTCAGAGCATAGTGATTGGCTCCACACGGCCCTCAACATGTCTGAGCCGGCAGCTAGCAGCTAACGGTGCTAACAGCGAAAACAGCGCTGACAGAGCTAACAGCGTTAACCTGAGGGTGGCCCCTAGGTTTCCACGACAACGCTACCCGCGCTACCACTACACGTAATGGCTTGTCAGTTTAATAATAATAACCCTGCCTCGCTGTCTCATAACCAACTCCACATCTGTACTTTATTATTATTATTTCGACATGGTGGCATTAATCCTTTAAAGACACATTTGGACAAGGGAGGAATATTAATAATAATAATAAAATGTGCTCATCGTTTTAGGTCCATAGACAAAAATAAATACACTCACCTCATTATTAAATGTAACCTCAAATAAACTAAACCTGTCGTCAGATGTTTGACCTGCATTTCTGGTTAAGGTTTAAATAATGTTCTCTATAAGCTGTTTTCAATTGAAAGGAGACAGAAGACTGCGACTCCCTCTGT
>CALSBV010000421.1:192447-247612 GCA_943590825.1 Bovichtus diacanthus
ATTGCCCGAAAGCTCCACGGAAACCCAAAACATCCTTTTAGTTCACAACTGAATTTCACAACATTGATGCTGAATCAGGAAATAAGAAATTCTGAGGTTTGGCAAACTGTTGGTAGGAAAAGTCCTGTCATTTAGAACATCTTTATAAAAACTGTTTTTCTCATTGTGTTTGTGTGTTAAAAAAAAGATGATTCAAAAACACACAAATGAGTCACAGTGAGTGACACGTTCATTCATAACTTTGAACACACACACACACACACACACACACACTCACACACACACACTGTAGTATATATCAGGTCAATCCCACATACATGGTCCTGCTGCTGTAAATACTCACTAGAGCATGCATTGACCCACAGTTCAAAACAGTTCCCAACAAATCTGTTTGACTAAAAACTACAGTGACCAGTTGTTTTAATAAAGTACTGAGCATTTATTTATTTGAAAAGAAACAAAGTGTTGGTGGCCTGATTCTAAAGATTTACATCTTCAGGAGCAACAAATGGGCTTGGGGCTGAGTGCCACAGAAAGGGTAGAGAAGTTCGAAACAATTGAGATAGGAAATAACAAATTGTTGGTTTTGGTCTTTTTATGGGATTTGTTGACAATACATGATAACGCAAGATTCGTGGGAAATATTAAATGTTAAAAAAATATGTGTCTGATGAATAAAGAAACTCTCTAGTCAGTCTCTGTTGAAAGTAAATTGATGTTTTAATTACAGGAAACAGACTCCACACATCTGATGGCGCTTGATAACCCCCCCACCACAAGCCTAGATACAGCCCCCAGACTGCCATGCAGGCAAGGTTATACAAATGGGCGTCAAAGGCTCTTCTATCTTGTCTTCTTCTCAAAACAACAAAAACCAGTCAGAACCAGTTTCCATTAAGCATATCAAAAAAATAAATTGAGACCCCAAGGTCTTCTTATCTTATAACAGATGCAACAGATGTTCTCCTGGTGTCCTTGTTTCCTGAAAAACGTGTTAGATTGATGCAGCATCAATTATACAAAGCAACACAAATCAAACAATACATCCAATGCAACTGGAGACTTTCAGAAGTTACTAAATTGTAAGATTCCTCACTGCTCACTATATTTGTAGTAGCCCCCTATCAGACCCTTTTGCCCTCAAAAACGACTTAAAAACAATTCAGTATCTAAACGGTTTACTATACAGTTCAGTGCTTTACACTACTTATGTCAAAGAGTAAAATCTTCTCTTTTGATCTTGTCAAGTGGCAAAGGAGAATAAAAATAAATATAATAATTCTTACCCGTGTGCAGCTGTGTTGGGATCCTGCCAACAGCCCCATTTTGATGAATAAAGAAACATCTTGAGACAGTCTCCATTGAAATTAAATTAATGTATTAATTACAGTACTAGCGCCAGGAAACAGACTCCACACACACATCTGAGGCTGCTTGATAACCCCCTTGCCACTAACCTAGATACAGTATACTCCCCGGACTGCCATGAGGACAAGGTAAAAAAGAAAAAATGGACGTGTATGACTCTTCTTAGCTATCAGTTTTCATCAACTATCACATCTTAAGTGTCACTTCTAAACATAAAAATGCTGATATCTGCTTCATTCCTACACCCACCACATCAACAAATCCTTTAAAATGGGAGATAGAACTATCAGTCAGTTATACTCCAATAATGTAATGTGCATGAACAGGAACAATGTCTTCAGGATAGATTCGAAAGAAGTTGGTGGTATGTTTCTCTCAAAATGTCAAAGACCATTTAACAATACTAGTGCAGTGCCTGTTAGGAGCGGGCTCCGGAAGTGCTGCTTACAGCTTCCTCGAGAACCGCTCATATGATTGACTTCACAGTCGACACTGTACCCGGCAAGTATAAAGTTGATCGGATAAACAGTTCTTAAGGTAGACAGTCATACATGCACACATACACAGACGGACAGATTCCTTCCTTTACAGTTGTTAGCTGCTATGGCACAACCTATTGGCCAAATGGCGCCAACTTTGCCATGGTCCCTCAGACATCATATCTGTAAATGTCCACCAAATGTGTTTGCAAACAAAAGCACAAAGTGTTCAGAAGATATTCCTTTTTTTTATTTTAATTGTGGCTTTGCCCAAAGCATTGTAGCATTGTAGGGCCAGCTATAGCAAAACTATAAGGAACATCAAAAATCTCAAAAGTAACTTTTTCGAGCTTGGTCCATTTGGTGACGATTGCTCAAAATGTGTAGGAGTAGTGGGTAAAAAAAGGATTTTGTTACAATTTAAGATGGCGGAAAATTGTTTCTCAGACTTACAGTTCTAAAGTTACAGCTCAAAATGTAAAGTTTGTTTACCATCTGGATAAATTGCACCACATTCGACACGGCACTCCCTTGGGTCCTCAATAATACGCCCGCAAAATCTAAAGTAAAAAATAGAAGGACAGTGACACACACAGACAGAGACTCCTTCCCTTAGATAGATCACATTTGTTTTGGTTCAACCTGCTTCCACATGGGGGAGACATACTCCCAACTCCAACCCCCTTTTTTTTTTTTGGTTTGGAAGGAAAGAAAAAATGTAGAAATACATAAATATTTCCTCTTAGTGGAAGTCTGACAAAAATCCAGAGCTCTGTTAGAGAGAGAAACAGAGAGACAAACACAAGGAAAGAGACAGACAGAGACGGGGAAGTGAAGAGTTATTTCAAGGACTTCAAAATAATGAGATTGGAGCAAAGAAAGGGCAAGGAGAAAACACCTCTCTCTGCAACACTTCAACTGTTTGTCAACTACTTTGCTGGCATTGATCCATCATCCCAGAAGTTACCCTAAGGGCAAAACAAGGACACAAAGCAGGGAAGTGAAACAGACCAACAGAGGAAGGAGAGAAAAGCAGTAAACCTTGGCTGAGGTGAGGAAAAAGCAGTTGTGTGGGAGAGCAGAGGCAAAAAGAAAGCGACGAAAGGCAGGGGAGTGGGGGAGTGAGGCACCCCATTCCGTCCAGCGAAGTGAGAAGGGAAAACGGGAAAAAGAAGAAGACTAGAGGATTGATAAAGAGTCTAGGAAGGAGGGAGAAGAGTTGGCTGGACATGAGGCTTTGTGCTGTTCTCCTCATCTGTCTCTCCCAGGCTGAGCTGGGGAGAGTCTGGGCTCAAGAGTATGAAGGTAAGCCCCTGTTCTTCTATGCAGGTATTCATACATGTCTTCTAATATTAAAACCACTTTGATTGCATTTCATCAGAATAGACAGGTTCCAAATAATCGGGTTAAAAGAAATAGAATATGACCAGAATTCTTGCCACTAACTGGCAACAGGCAAGCTTGAAAAAAAGTTTTGGGCAATTCTTTTGGGGTGGATTTGCATGTGTGAAGCTAACAGGTCCCTTGACATTTCTTTCTGTCAGTCGCAGGAAACACATGAAAGACCGCATGTGTGTAGGTCTGGATTTTCTAAGCATGCCATTCCAAGACCTCTTTATTTCAGGTTTGAAACAAAAAGTCTGGTATTCATTTTGCATGAAAAATACAAAATCATGTGATCGGAAATCCTGTATTTTAGCAGATAAATGTTTGAGGTTAACCCGACTGGTGTTTACATTCCAGCAGCAGCTGAGCCTGAAATACTTACATTTGGAAAGCTTGTGAAAAATGTTGTTTAAGCACCCAAAAATACTGTGCTTGGTTGTTCTGTGCATCACCTGTATATATATATGTATGCTACCTTCGCGTGTGTGTGCGTGTGTCTGTATGAGTGTATGCGCATGTATGTATTTTTGTGCTCCTTGGAGATGCATTATTTTTAGCCAGCCCCCGTTCTTCCGCTGACGCTCCTCCTCCGACAATCAGTGGTGCTCCAGTTTCTCTGGCCTATCCTGTGGTCCCAGTTCCTCTGATCAGGGGCCGAGCTCTGCAGAGGACAACCTGACACACTGTGCACAGACCAGAGGGGCAGATACCCCTCTAACATAAGACCACCTAAAGACTAAATTTCCACGCTCATTTTAAATGCGCTAAAACCAAGTCGTCAGCCTCACCCCTGTACAACAGGTGTCCCTATTTTGGGCTCTTTTCCCACAGCCTCATAACTTCATCTTTATTGCTTGCTCACACCAAAAAGTGGAACAACTCTTCTCTAAATAGGCAGTTCTGTAGTGACTACCAGCGCTCTCTATCACTTTCATTGAAGGGGATCCACTTCTGTCTCATGACTGACTGCAGACCTCGCCAACAGCTCTTTTACAGAGCAGTCAATACTCCAAAAGTAAATAGAATTGATTGCATGGCTGTCCCTATTCTCTCAAAAGGTCTGCACCGTCAAGCCTGTCTGTAACTGACCAACAGTACGAATTCCAATGACAAATTTCACCAGTCTACACAAAAGTTCCATGTGGATTTCCTTCACCTACATGGCCGCAGTAATTCCATTGAAATTAAGCTAATTTTGACCAGGCCTTTACATGTGTCTGCTGCATGCAAGATATCAAATTCTGAATTGATATCTGTCTATGGAAATACCTATGGTGGCACTATAAAGGAAAAGTGAAAGGATCACCAGAGATATAAGGATATATTGTCCAGGGAACAGGAATTTTTATAAATATATTTATTGAAATTTGTCCAGTAGTTGTTGAGATATTTCAGCCTGAACTGAAGTGGTGGAATGACAGACAGGCCGACATTGCATGGCTTAAGAAATCCATACGGCTACCGTGGTTTTAATCGACACATTTTTCCCACTCAGGTCTTGTCCCTTTTTTCTGTTATGAAGGGGGAAGCAATCTGTCACACCTCCCAGTACAGGTTACATGACCTGGTGCGTGACCTTTACTGTTCAGCAGGTCACCAAGATCCCAATTCACTAAACAAAGCCTAGTCAGCATGTCTGCATATGCCAGTGTTAATGGCATCATTTATAACATAGATTTATGATATTATCCGTTCTGCCATGACAATAAAATTAAAGAGTAGAGGAGATTCCTGTCTTTAAATTGTTTTAATTGTTGTATCTGGCATCATAAAAAGTTATTTGATATTGTTTGGAATTTAGGGACAGTTTCCTTTAAATCACATACAATAAGCTGTATATACAGTATGTGTATGTGATAGGAGTCACACGAAAACAACTTGGTTCACATCGATTGATTTTGGCCTCAGTGTGATGCAGAAATTAAACAAAAGTTTCAGAAACAAAAGTTTCAAACTGGATGGCATCTATACAAGACTATTGTGATCTAACTCTGACAGGCTGTTCTGATCAATAGTCACAGAGGCCCTGAGGTTGCTGACAAAATACCCGAATGAGCTAAAAATCCCAAAATACCAATATTTTGTCTTACGGTACACTTTTTCTAGGTTGCCACCAAGAAAATATCTTAAGTCTTACTATTTTATCCAAAGGGAATATAAATAACTCTGTTCTCCAACTCTCTTTTTACTGCAGTACGATACCGAAAACAAGGACAACGAGCAGCCCAATAATCAATTAATTTTTTTTTTTTATATAAAGCTGAACCAGGGTTATCAATAAGTATGTCTATCTTTACCTCCGTAACAATTCATACATGTTCCTGATAGTTTAGTCAGAAGTTATTGTACATTTCTTATTGTAAAATATTCACCTATTGTAATCACTATAAATACTGCAACACTGAAAACCCCAGACAGTGAACTACAACTGGAATAAACATAATTTGCAAACTGGAACTAGATGTCAGCTGCACTAAAAATGGAAAATCAGTTCCAAATGTAAACAAGAAACAACTCCATGACAGTAAATTAAACTTTTTATAAACTCTGAGCCTGATCTATTTGTCCATATTTATCTAGACGCCACATTTTTCCTTTTCATTTCGAGTCCTTATCAGTCCAGCTGCCAGTGTTTGTGATTGTGTGTTATGGTTACTGCTGTTCCTCCGAGTGTAAGGTGCCAAATGGCTTCCTCCCCGCCACAAGGTCCAAACTGGTTTTAACACAGATCAAATCCAACTACAATAAAAACCACTGTGCTAAACTGTGATGACACGCACTGACATGTTGTGATTACTGTTCTACTAATGATTCTTCTGCCAGAAGACTGCAGGTGCTTTGCTAATCCCAGTCCTGACACTAACACTGAGACTCTTCTCATACAGCACACAATACGGGACTGCTACAGGGTCAAGACTCTGTTTGTATCTTGAGATTTATCCATGTCTCCTCTGCTGTGTTTGGACGGTACATAATGGTTCACTCTCTTCAGCCTTCATCCGTCTCTGGTGCAAAGATGTTGGCCTTTTGTTCTTTTTTGTTGGGCTTGCAGATAATTAGCTTTTCCTTTCCAGGAAAGTGCATGCCCCTCGGTGTATCTTCGAATGTACTTGATCTTCAAAGTGTTTTGCATTCACCAGAAAGAGATTATTTTCAGAGGACATTTATTTTTCATCCATGGACTTCATCCAACTGAACATCCTGAAAGACCATTTAGCTTTTGCCTCAGTTAAGGAAACGTGGCTTTTTTCTTCTAGTCTGGTTTGTCCAGGTGCTGTCTAGCCCTCAAAAGCTGCTTTCGAATAGTAAAAATGCAACCCATTATGTTTCTTTGGTATCAAATGATAGATAAATAGTTTGAATTCTGTAAGACATAAAAACAAGTAATGAAAGAACGCCACAGACTTACTGTACGATTTGGAAAAAGAGAAAGAGAACAAGAGATCAGAGGAATGGGAAATAGGTGGGTGCAGATGGCAAAGGGATGAATGAACACAATGTGTATATTCATAGCACATTGTATATGGTTCAAAATGCTGTGCCCTAGTTTGATGCGACTCCCAACCACCCACTAGATTTATATGGTGGTTGCTGCAATGCAGACGCAGACATAGTGGTTACTGCAGCTATCTGATGTATATTTGTTAATCATTCAAAAATAATTCTGGCACTGCAAGATATGTTGGATTAAACAGCTGGAAATCTGAAATTGTCTAAATTGAAACCATTTGGCATTTACCAGGAATATTCTTAATTTGGAAGACTGTCAGAATAATTTCCATGCATTATATTCTAGTAGAGGGGGCATCATAGTGTATATTTACTGTAAAGCCACACGCTATTCACCAGCAAATTTGTCACAGCTGTCACTGTAGTAGATTTTTGGGCCGTTTCAAATTCACCAGGATGTTTTTTCTGCTCCAGTTTGCACATTCCCAGTGCAGGTTCCAAATACACATGTGGCTGCCAGACCTTATGCTACAGAGTTCAACTTCACTCTTGTCCAGTTATAGTTTAGTTTTAGTTATGCAAAATCCAGCCAACTCTTGAAATCTTTTTAACCCGTTTTATGTTGGAAGTCTATCCGGGCACACATGCTGACAGTTAGTCATGGTTAGAGATGTTCCGGGAAACACATAGGATGTTAATAAAGCAAAATGTTAAAGTGACCTATAAAGTGTAAAGGCTGCAGAAAAATCCCATACATCTAAAAAGGACTTGATGTACATTCTGCAATAACTAATGCAGGATCCCTGATCTGTCACTTCCAGTCTTCCTCCCCCTCAAAGCTCTTCCTCACCACTGCTGTTTGAAGCCTCCTCAGCTGTTTAGTGATGATGATGAGTACTGCCAATCTGACCCAATTAGCAGCCTCTTGTTCTGAAGCTGTGGAAATAGCTTTCTCCGCACCGTAATCAAACAAGATACCTCATTAGAGCCATCTCCCATGTGTGTGATAACCTCTCTGTTTCTTTTCTTTTGTCCCATTTTGTTTCTTAAGTCTCTTTTTATCAATGCCTCTGTCATTTTATTGTTATTTAACAGTAGAAATGTCACTTAATTTAATGTAAAACACAAGGACCCCAATTAGTTAAAGCTTTCTGGACCTTAGAAATAACTACAGTTTTATTCGGAGGATAAAATCTTACAGTATACAGCATCCGACCAAGAAATAGAACAACCATAACGTTTTGTTTTACACTTACATGTTGGTACGCATTAAACAAACAAGATCTAACGTGTTAATACCAGTGAGCTGCTAAACTAAACTAACCGGCTGCAGCTTTACTAATTACCATACAAGCATGAACATGACATTGTATTTCTCATTCTCATCTAATTCTCAGCAAGGAAGCAAATCAGCATATTCCCCAAAAGGTTGCAGTACTCCTTTAACAGTCAACTACAAAACAAAGCATCTGCTTTATCCAACAAATAGCAATTAGTTGTTGTTATAGTTACATGTCATCTCACCCATTTATGTTTAAAAAGGGTATAATATGCAGGAATTTCCTAAAAAACAATGTATAGCCTCATACAAATACAATCCCTCTCAATCATCACTTATGACCCACTGGAAGTGCATGGTGGAGCCCACATTTTCTATATTTCTAATAGCCTTTCGGCCCCACATGGGGGAGTGAACCCGAGCTAATAAGCAGGGTGTGCAGCCCATTCTCATTCCCAGGTCATCAAACTGCCACTTTGTCACGCCCCTCTGCGTCTCTCTTTCCATGGCTCTGCTGACACCCTGGCACAAGGCACCCGTTTGGTGTCTGCATGATACAAAACGGCGGTAATTGACGTGTAGAGCGGATTGTTACACACACGCACGCACGCTTTGGCTGTATTTGTTCAAAATGTGCCACCTTCCTGCACGTTTGTGCAGATGTGTCTTTTTCTGCGAGCCGCCATAAATCAATCAGAAACTAACGTGTTAGTCACGGCTTCATTCTCACTGACGCAGCTCCCTCTCTTCTTCACACTCTAGCTCGCTGTACAGCTGTTGCGCTCTCTCTGTCTTTTGCTCGTTGAGCCGTGAACGAGGGGCTGACTTTGAATGTTGCCTTTACTTAACGGCAACCTACAATGCAACATACTATACCTTTAAGCACCCAAATGTTACACCCATATGTGATTGTTAAACATCTTATTCCAAAACTATGGGCATTAATCTGCTGGTATATCAGCCTCCACTCTTCTGGGAAGGCTTTCCACCAGATTTTGGAACCGGGCTGCAGGGATTTCCAGCCTTTAAGCCACAAGAACATCAGGGAGGTTGGCCAGTAAAGTTCATTCACACCAAACTTAGAAAACCATTTCTTTCTGGACCTGGTTCTGTGCAGAGACAGGGGGGGCTTGTCATGTTGACACAGGAAAGGGCTCAACACAAACTGCTGCCACAAAGCTGGAAGCAAACTATTGTCTTAATGATCATTGAATCATAACGATTTTAATTGGCACAAATAGACAAAGCTAAATCAAGAAAACGGCTCCAGATTAAAACTACAAAAAAGTATGTGGACCAGACGCAGAGTGTGTGCACATACAATTTAGAAAGAAAGAGACTGAGAGGGAGGTGGCTGTGGCTTTGCCTCTCTCAAGATGTTCACAAACATGTCATTTCTTACTAGCTCCGATCAGTGAACTAACAGCTCACATCAAATCTAGACAGCAAACTGGATTTAACCTTCAACTTGTTATTCAGTAGGAAAACAGCAGAAAACCTTCACCCGGCTGAAAGATCAGCGAGTTCTGCTGATCTCACAACTCTGTCTGAATATGTGCACAGGACAGTGAGTCATGGATCATTTTACTATGAAAAAAACCCGACAGAAAAGTTTCAAATGTTAAAAAATATAAACATCCATCTATGATCTGTTGAGCAGATGACAAGAAACCCACACACGTCGGGGGTCAGCAGAGACACGCAGGAATACTTGGCTAATAAAGAATGCTGTCACTAAATGAAGGTTGTATCATGCTTCACAAATCGTTAATGACCGCCTATGGCCCAGCCAGAACACACAGGCCACATTATTAGTTTAAAATGCTGCAATAAAAAAAGAAATCGTGGCACTAATTCTGCATGACAGATGTAAAGAAAATGCACTCATGAATCTGTTTGTCTTGGTTTTTGTGAGTTGTTTTTTCTTTCTTAGTGGGAGTTAATGCTCTAAACGGGGATTACATGTCTGTCTGTTAATGATCCAAATTATGGTTACCAATAATGAGCAGATGTGACCGCAGGGTTCAAAACCTTCCCAATTCCTTTTAAAGACCACAGATAATTTAAGAGCTCTTTTCACACATTTTGACAAAACATGGCAAAAACAAAACATCTTGGCCCTGCAGAGTTCAAGAGACATCTGTTTGTCCGTGGATGCATGCACGGCCCACGTGTGTGTTAACTGTTCAGTCACCATAAGGCCGGTCTTGTTCTAGATGCACTGAGAGGGACTCCGCTGCAGACAGATGGGGATCTGTCCGGGTTTCACAGAACCAGGAGGGACCAGCAGAACCCACACAAACACAGAGAAGCCCGCAACACTGGAGGAAGAGAACTTGATATCAGTACTCTGCCTGACAACATGACCCGCATAGTGGTGAGTAGGGGTGGTCCATATCATATCGTTCAGGATAATACTGGTATCCTTTCAAATGTAATGGCAATATATCCCACTTGTTGACGTAATGACATTATACAGTCACGCACAGTAACGGCTGAATGGCTGAAAGTGAAATTGCTACCGGCTCCACGGGGGAGGACTTTGTTCCAAAAAGGGGAGCGACAGACTTCAGTAGTGTAGATCAGTAGCGTTGACGCTACAGCCCTGAAGGTTTTATGAATAGCCCCGAAGCCTTTTAGTGACTTGCTGACAGTAAACTCAGTCTGCGTTTTTGTTACCCTGAAATATTGTGATATTATTTTAGGGCCATATTGCTCACCACTAGTGGTGGGATCCAAATAATTGACCCTTTGCTAAGTCCATTGTTGCAACGCCTTTGAAGCTTCCCATTCTAGCACAGCACTAACGCAACTTTTAAACAATGCGTCCTTGATTTTGGACAAAGGGAGACAAAAGCAGCCTCTCGTTTCTAGCTGGCAACCATAGATTTTGCTGTGTGAAATGACAACCGTAGCTGTCAAATTTTTATCAACAGTAGCTAGCTACCTAGCTAACATATTTTAAAAAGAGAAACAAAATGGTTGCATAGAAACGCTCAGGAAAGTGGCAGTGCACTGCTCGTTGACGGAGGTGGGGCAGTTATTGTTACATCGCAAACTGTATTTTTTTGGTTTGATAAGAGAAAAGACTCCAAGGATGAAGACTAACTAGTTGGTTTGGTAAATGCGTGTCTGGTTAACCACCCATCTTCTGTTAAAGAGTAGCGCATAGCCGCTTGCCTGAGTTTTTATATACTGTATGGAAGCATCTGGAACTGTCTCACACACAGTGAATGAGACAAATACAGCTAGCTTTAACTCTGATACTGTGCCATCCAGAAGAATGGGGAGATCATCCTCCTACACAGCTGCATCCATGACAAATATCGATATAAAAATTGCCACAAAAATGGTGACCAGCTTAGATGAGATTGACACAGATTTACATGTTGTTGCAAGTTCACTGACAGACATGAGAGTTCTTAAAATTTCAAATTTCTTAGATCTTGATGAAAAACATTTAGTAAACTGCTGTTGTAGCCTTTGTTTCACCTGAATTTGCCTTTGCATCAGTGTTTGTGTCTGTGTGCGTCGTGTGTGTTTGTTTGAGTGTGTATGATGAGGCTTTATTTGTGTCTTGTGTCCCAGACACTTTTGTCTTTCTTTCACTTGAATCAGCCTCAGTAAAATTCAACCCAATAAATTGTGTTTTTTTTAATTTCCCTCTCCGTCCAATTCAAATTGAAAACAGACGACAGCCTCGTTCTGCCAACTTACAGTGTTTGTTTAAGCGTGAGTATGTGCGCGTGTGCATGTGTGTGTGCTTGTGAATGACTCACTTGGACAAGATCACATGTAGCCCTGTTGTACTGCTGCTGTTGCCTTTTTTGGGGGAGGTCTGATTCCAGTTTGCAAAACCCTCCACCTCTTTCGCCAATGGGAATGTCTTTTAAAAAATCAGTCAGCTGTGAGGAAAAAGTATAGGATTGTTCCCTTCTCCTCACCTAGAAATCCCACACCCCCCTCTAGAGAACATTGGCTGATGTCAGGCAATGGAGATGGGAGAAAAAAAGTGGGTCACTTGCTGTATATGGAGCAGCCGGAGAGGCAGTGAGAGCGCTGCATTTAACTGCTCCACTTTCTGAGCCCACACTAAACCCCAGAACCATTGCTCTCTGTCACCTTGAACTGTGGCATACATTAATAATGCCATCAAGAATGGATATCTGTTCGAAGTCAAAGCACTGTGTGCAATGTGTAAACAGCTCCCCCAAGTGGAACTGTTTGGACAGAAATAGATAAGATAAATATGGTGCGGTGATTCCCAACTAATAATCCACATCAACTCACCAAGTCATGGATTTTCTCTCCAAATACTGTTTTAGTTCTAAATCTTTTGGAAGTTTGTGCATGCTAAGCAGTTTGATGTGATAGTAAGATTAAATATTCCATGTTTTTCTTGCTTTGTCCACTATGTCACAAGTGTAAGAAATGCTTTTTTACAGAATATAAGAATTTAGGGAAAGGAAGGAAATTATTACTAATTATTACTAATATTACTAAGGAAATTAAAATAATAATACTTCTTGGGAAAATATAGAACCAAAATGTCTTAAAAAGTGGGGTTTTCAGCTCCGAAGCTATTTTGCAAGATATGTGAAGTACATTTTCTATGCAGGACATAATAACTTGTAGATGTTGTATACATGTATTAATACTACACAGAATCAAAATTGTTTGAGTATTTTTCACAACAAAAAAAAAAAGAAGAAGAAAAAGTATAGAAAGTAAGATTTTGTGCAGCAGGTTATTTTTATTACCTTCTACTCCTTATATTCATCCAGCAACTCCTTGTAGGGTGTGGAACACTGAATAACGTAACGAATAACGTGACAATTAATGTCACATTGACCCTGATCCTCTTTTATTCAGTAGCACAAGGACACTTCATCATGTCATGGCAAAATGTCTGAAAAAAACAAAACAAATAGATAAATTAATGTTAGGTAAAATGAATACTAGGGGATAACATCGTGCTAAATCAAATTTGAAAGTTTTCAAATCACAAGACCCACAACTGTATGAACAATTTCTTAACAAGTTGTAAAAACATTTGAAAGTGTAGTCAGGATGAAAAATGTAGTCAGCTGTAACTAATTACCTTTCATTCTGTGAGCTGAAACTTCAAAACTCTTGTCTGTCGTCCTGTGCTCTGTAAATGCTGATGTCTGTACTATATATATATATATATATATATATATATTAAAAAAAAAAAAATATATATATATATATATATATATATATATATATCTTTTTTTATACTTTGTAGACCTGTATTGTATTGGTACAATACAGGCCTCTAGAGTTTAATTTCTAGGAAATTATTTCAATTTCAATCACAATTACAAAACCGATTGCAATTAAATATTTTTCCGCACATCAATCAGCCGAAACTGGTACCAACAATGATTTAAGAATTATTCGGCCAAATTATATTCATTTTGAAAAAGTGTTAATATTTTTATTATTAATGTTAATTAATGGCTGTTAAATCCACTCTAAACTACCTCACCATGAATAATGTTATATGAAAACTTCACTTTCCTAATGAGCGGCCTATTTCTCTAAGGAGGACTCCCAGCGGTACTACACATGGCAGAGTTTTGGTCCAACAGACAGACAGACTGAGGACTTGTGGGTAAATCTGAACACCCTGCACGAGACCCAAGTCCAGATCCACGGTATACTGTCCAATGCACACCGACAGGCAGCGGTGAGAGATACACACTCTCACACACACACACACACACACACACACACACACACACACCAAGCCATGTCTGATACGTTTTCTTTTCCACAGAGGGTGGCACTTTCTTTTGATTTCCCTTTTTATGGACACCACTTGAGACAAATTATCATAGCAACTGGTGGTGAGTATGGCTTTACATTACTTGATATCACAGCAGAGTTAATCTACATTGCTCTTCCAATCAGGAAATCGAACGACTACCAGTGTGCTGAAGGAGACGTTGTCCTACCCTGGGGAAATATTCAGGCATACCAGGCTATAATGAATCTGGTTAATTGTAAATGCTTCATTCTTTTGATGATTTTAAATTGCTTAAAGGCTTGTCCTGAATGTTTAACCCAAAGAAAATAATCATGCAAGAGAGAGTTATTTGTTGATTCAACATTATGCTATGCTTATGAAAGTGCAGTGGATTTGGATGAAAAACTGATGAATCTAATGATGTTGTATATAAGATTATTATATATTATATTTATTATAAGATGTATAAATAAATATAAACTTTATACCTTGTAATGAACATTACAGTACATTGCTGATGTTTGAATGGCTGCATGGTGCATTGTGGGTGTTCATCATATATTACTAGCTTTTTTCCAGAGCTTCTAACTAAATCTGACAGTCTACATTTGCAAATTGAGTTAGGTTACACCATGACAACTGACCAAAGTGTGGACTTCAGTCACATGATAACCATAGCATCGCATACTTTATTTCCATATGTTATGAAAATCAGTCGTCAAAGTCTTGGGACTTGGCACAGATAATCCCTCACAGTGAACAAGACACCAGCATCTCATAAAGAGAATGTAATGTACAAAGGCTTGGTATTGTTTGATATTTTCAAAACTAGTGCTAATACAATACCTATTATTGGTACTGCAACAACACATTTATCAATATTATTCATTCATGTAAAAAAAATTCAAAACCCAAAAAAAACCTTTTGGGATTTGACAAACAACCGAAAGTTCTCAAATGTAAAATGTTGTTCTTGTACAAAACTTGTGCAAAAACTTTGCATAAATAAATAGACTAAAATGTTATTTAAATGAGGAACTATCTAATCAAAGAGTAGGTAAACAAGATTACAAATCTGACCAAGTACCAACATCTGTAACTGCCCCCAGGATTCATCTTCATGGGAGACATTACTCATCGAATGCTGACTGCCACACAGTACATCGCTCCCCTCATGGCCAACTTTGACCCGAGCTTCTCCAAAAACTCAACCGTGAGATACTCGGACAACGGTAAGTGAGGAGCTCCCTCTGGGAAGTCGGTAATGTTGGGAGCTCCTGGTTTTCTTTGACCAGCCTCTGTATCCTGCTCTGCTCAGGTAATTTATTTGTGGTGCAGTGGGACAAAGTGCAGCTTAAGGAACGTGAGGCTGAAGGACCTTTTACTTTCCAGGCAGTCCTCCACAGCAATGGAACCATTGTTTTCAACTACAGAGACGTACGTTATGGATTTCAACTTAACTGTTTTCTTCATCTACAGCCTTTTACAGCTGTTAAAACAAACGCTGGGCTTATTTTTCAGATCCCTATACCAGTGGAGAAAATGAATTCAACCGAGCATCCAGTAAAAGTGGGACTGTCTGATGCTTTCATGGTGCTCCTCCCCCCCTCACAGCTCTCAGGTGAGTTCTCTAAAAAAAAAATGTTTTAATTTGTTTTTAAACACAACTGAATTTAAAATGTATGGAGATGTATTGCTTCCACTTTGACAAAGGAAATGTAGCTTATTGATTCTGTTTCTTGTTATAATAATATATGTTCAGATTTTTCTTATTATGACACATCAACTTCAACATTATTATTAGAACTAAATACTAACTTTTAAAAAGAAAATTCCCTATATTATCCATCCAGTAAGAGCATAAAGAGAAGACTTAGTTTTGTGTATGTGTGTTGAAATGTGCATCTTTTTTCTATTCTTTTTTTCTACCTTTAAATGTGTTATTGAGAATTACTGAGCAGTTTTAATGAGCCTTGGTGGGAGGCATCATACAACCGTTAAACTCCAAATGTACTTTTTAAAGATCTGAAACCTATTTTTCTCACCCAGCTTCTTACTACAAGCAAATGTATAAACATGTGTTTGTTGTTTCTCCATGAGTTTTCTTTCTGAACTTGTATCACTGGTTTGAAGTGGGCAGACTCAGTTGGAAAAAGGGAATTTATCAGAAACATTTGAATAAAATCAAAAAAAAAATGGTATTGTTGCCAGCACTCTCAATTGAATTGGAACAAGCCACGTAAACACAGCCCTGATGAAGCTGGCTTTTTGTGTACATGGGTCATTGTCAGTTTCTTAGATTTAGGCTACAATGTCTTTTTTGGCTTTGACTGAATTTTTGTTTGTTCAAAGAAAAATAATTACAATAATGAAAACAGGAAACGAGAAACACAAATTTGCTTTTTTGTCTTGTGGAGGCAGCGATGCTTGATTTTATATTTTTTTAATCCATTCAGGAGAGTAGCCTTTACACCACACAGAGCAGAAACCTAAATCACAATAACATTTTATATTTGTCTCGAAGAAGCGAACCGCCATACTATCTATGAGTATCATCGTGTTGAGATTGACCTCACAAAGATTGTTAGGAGATCTGCGTTTGAGTTCACGCCTCTGCCCAGTAAGTATCCTTACAAACATTTAGTTAATATACGAGAGGCTCATTATTCACCTCTCTAACTCCAGGACACTGTGTATCTGATTCCTCCAGCTTGTCTACAACACACATCCTGTGAACTCTGCCGAACATCCAACCAGACAACTGGCTGTGGCTGGTGCAACACACTTCAACGGTAGGATGAAATCCTGAAAACTGTATCTTGTAATAAAGCCGCAGAGCCTGTCTCTACTGATGTTGTTCTCCCTGAGTTTCAGATGTTCTGACGGTATCGACCGGCACAGACAAGAGTGGTTAGATTATAACTGCCCTGAAGAGGTGAGATACATTTCCCATTTATACAACAGAGAACATGAGCAGCTGTTTCATTCTTTCTTGAGTCTTTCCTGTGGGCATTCACTCAGGCAAAAGGCACATGTGAGGACTACAACCCGGTATTACCTGAGGGATCAATGAGCTCCTTCAACCTGTCTTCTCCAGGTCCAACTCCTTTTTCAGCAGTGATGGACAACCAGCCCGTCACTAAAGGTAAACTTCCCTGAGGCGCCCTCTAGGGGGAAAACAGATAGTGATGGATGTCAGTGAGTGTTCGTCTTAATCTTCCTGGTGGAGAAGATGAATTAAAATGATTGCACTGGGCTTTCGTTTGACAACTGATGTGTGACTTTGATTCCATTTTCTCCAGAGATAATGACGTTTTTTTTTGGTTTGACATTATAATATATTTATAATACTACAACATATCAGACTGTCAAGGACATACTGCTGGAAGTCATGGACTTTTTCCATTGTTCTCCCTGGTGTTCACACAATCATAGGCATTCAATGTCTGACATAGAGCTATATTACAAAATAAATAAATGTTATATATATAATAAAAATGTAATTATGCGCCATCATGAATCCGCCCTGTGGAAGATGCAATAAACCAGTTTACCCCACAAAAAAATAAATTGCCTTGATAAGGTAAGGTGAAATATTTACATAATTTTTCAGAAGGTTTATAGAAACCCCAAAATGAAACCACATCAATAAGCACAACAGTTGTGTGACATAGTTTGAGATGCAGGATAAATGCCCATCTACATACCCAAAACATGACATTTCGGTGCAATACAGGAGAGAATAATTCCAGTTCTGTCTTCATTCCTTAAAGCTATAATAACTTTGTACTCAAGTTCATTCCTGAGATCTGAGAATGTGGCAACAACATTGCGAAAAAGAAGTCAGACGGGGCAAGAAGCACAAATAGTCTGAAAAAGACAGCTTTCAAACAAATGTCCATGTTAGCAAAGTTAGTTTAGAAGAGAAAACAAAGGCAAACCGTATAAATAGCTATTATCCAAACTATTGCGTGTAAACTTCCATCACAGTTTATTGACCTAGGCTACTCTCTGATTCAATTTTGACCTACAGTTCTTGCTTAAGCTGTGCACACACACGCACGCACGCTCCACATAAAGCAGTTTAGATCACATGGCTACACTGCTGGATGCTAAAGTTGGATGTTATAATGGTCTCCATGATTCCAGATCTCTGTAACTATTTTGGTCCAATTTTATTATCAGTAGGAAATAAAACTAAAACTATGAAATCAGTTCCATGTTGTTATAAACCGTAAATATCCTTTTAACCATCACAGTGATTTTTCACAAGCTGGCTGAGGGCTGTGTTGGGCTATATTTGTCAATTTAGTGGTTGACTGACTGTGCTGCTGTTAAACAGTTTGTCAGACTTTTACTATGCATACACACATAATTCAACACAGAAAACACATGTTGTGGTTTTCTCTTGTGTAGTATTGCTTTAACAATAACAACAGTCTCTGTTTTCCTTCCTTTCAGATTTACAGACGAGTCCACCGGACCATAAGGGGATAACAGAGAACACGGCCATCATAGCAGGTGTAGTGGCTGCGCTGGTTCTGCTTGTAGCTCTGACCTTACTGGCTGTCTACTACATCAACACACACCCCACAGTTGCTCCACCGTTCTACCTCATGCAGGTGAGGAAACACATTCATCCATTTCTGTAGTCAACAGTGTATTTTAGATTTAAAGATATCCAACATGCACACTCATGTTTGCAGTGGTGGAATGTAACCATGTACATTTGCTCAAGTACAAATGTTACTTGTACCTTACTTGACTCTTTTCATTTATACTTCCACTCTACTACATTTCAGCGACATATTGTACTTTTTACTTCACTACAATTATTTGAAAGTTTCAGTTATTCCACAAAATACGATTTTTGCATAGAAAGAGCTAAAATATGATGTTTTCTTTATTATTAAACTACCAAATCGTGTATACAAGTACAGCTGAAACAATTTGTCGATTTATTGATTGGCAATTGACAATTGACAGGCAATTGACAAAAAAATTAACTGCCAACTATTTTGATGATAATAATTTCGTACTATTGGTTGGAAAATCAAACATTGTGAAGGTGTCACTTTGGGCTCTGGGTAATTATGACAGCCTCTCTCACTGTTTTCCCTATATTTTTTTTTTTATAGATTTATCAAGAAAATTATCAACAGATAAATCCATAATGAAAATAATCATTAGTTGCAGTCCTATGTAGAAAAGTTAAGTCAATCTGCAACAGTAAAATGTTGTTTTTATATTAATGCATGAGTAATAATGTTCTAATGATATAATATGTAATAGTATAACGGTCACAGCAGACATTTTTCTGCATTGAGTACTTTTACACTCGATACTTGAAGTACATGTTCCAGTTTATACTTGCATACTTTTACTTTTTTAATGTAGGACTTTTACATGTAACAGAGTATTTTACAGTACTTTTACTTTAGTAAAAGACTTGAATACACTGCATGTTTGTCTGCTGCCTGGCCTTTAGCAACTACTGTCTGTTGTTCGTAGCGACGCACCAATAACTACTGGCCATCCATGAAGTTCCGCAACCAGGGCTGTCACTCCAGTTACGCAGAGGTCGAGCTTGGGGGTCATGAAAAGGAAGGTTTCATTGAAGCCGAGCAGTGCTGCTAAGAGTCCTGGACTTGCAGGACTCAGTCAGAAGAAGAAAGGACACCATCTTGAGGACAGCAAAGCTATTACAAGGGGATGAATATGGACGATCAGGCTGACCATCGACACAAGGTGTCCCTACTTTAACCTTGGCGGCTGGACAGTGTTTTCTGTAACTGCTCTTGTAGCTCTTGCCAGCTTTCTCTGTGTCTATTTCTCTTTGCCATCACACAGGGGATCTGCCATATTACTCAATGGTTGGAGGGTCTGAGAGCCAACTGTACAGAAATGATGCGATGCAAACGTGTAACTGTACAAAAACCCATCAATGCAAGCGGATGTCAGGGAATGAATCGAACTAGCCTTCATACTGCAAACCAACATACAGCTCAACATAACAATGTGTTTTGGTTTTTCCATTCAGTTTATAGAGTTATTCTTGTTTCATTAATATATCTCTGTGGCATTCACTATAACAGATATTTAGCTATGTAACTGATAGTGTTTATAATGGTCATCTTGAACTTCTCTGGAAATATTATTTGGATGAATTTTAGAGGCATCAAGTTATGAGAGTTTTCTTTTAACCTTTCTGTTTAAATGTCTTCTAATAAAAGCTGGTGGTGAGTGTTGATATTAATCTCATGCTTGGTGAAGAGTTGAAAATGAATTGTACCATCTTGGCCTATATTTAGGCAAGGCATATAGTTTTTTGGGAAAAGTGTGGAACAAATGCAGGTCACTGTCATGGAGTGCCATCAGGTAACAAACTGTTTTATTCACATGCTATGAATGAGCTCTAAATGCTCTCACTCATTGTAAAGATACTAACAAACTCATCTACATTGTTTTTGCTCACATGCACATTAATATGGGCATCTAATTCAATTTGTCAACAAAACTTTGAATAAACTTAATGTCCAAGCACAAGTGAGGTAATGATGATGAAAAGTATTGCAACACTTATCCTAGACTGAATCCTATGCATTGTAATATCCTTATTTTTTCTTATTTCTACCTAAACAAGCATACACAATTATTTTAAGGGAGATATTTGGGTTGTCTGCCTTGAAGCTAAACTGTTCTATGATGAACAAAGATTACAAATATATACATATATATGTTCATGTTAGTGAGACCATATTATCACGCATGACCGTTCTGCCCACTTCTATAAAATAACTGGTCAAAATGGAGTAGTTGGTAAGTTCCAGTTAGTAAGTCTTTATCATTGAGCAACTGTCTTGTATACCAAAAAATGTGATTTCTGCATGAACAAAATATATAATAATACAACCAGAACCAGTCACATTAGGGATTGATGAAAAACAAACAATACATAGCATTGCCACACGATGGAGCCATAAGACTACAAGGAAGTAAACAAACCCAAATTGACTGAAGTTATGTTCCACAGACGCCAACAAAGAAGAAGCTTTACTTACAGACTCATCTCCGTTAGCATATGTAGCAAGCTATAACAGATGTCTCCATATTGTTTGTTTAAAGCAGAAATTGATGTTACAATAACACAGCTAAATTAGCATACAGGCACCTTGGCTGTTGGTAGTTAACTAATTATTTTTAATATAACGGGCTTTCCAAATGACTAATGGTGACAAATTAACAGTTAAAAGAGCCTCTGCACATTTTAGAAGCAAGTTAATAGTGCTGCTAATGTTAGTTGCTCTTAATTGTTCCCAATTAAATAGAATGACCCCTGCTAGCAGCCCACCAAAATAAGTGTCCAATTATTTTCCTAAATGATGAACAAACAAGTAATTATGCAAATATTTTACTGACACTGAAACTTTGTATTTACACCAGATTGAAAGTAATAAAGGTGGAACGTACCATTCTAAAGAGAATGGGGGAGGAATATTCCACGTAATGTTAGCATACTTTGGAAAAAAAGTTGCGTGTGCAGGGCTGTAAATTTGTGATTTACCCGATACAAGCCGTTAACTGGAAAATAACCTCACCATAACGGTCACGCAGTCATTGTAACGCTAAGTGTTTGCTTTGAGTTGACATTCCCCGTGTTGTTTCACATAAGTAGAACGATAAAAGCTTGGTGGTAGAAAAGAGGGGGCACCCGGATTTGAACCGGGGACCTCTTGATCTGCAGTCAAATGCTCTACCACTGAGCTATACCCCCATTGGTATCATTAAGCAATTTCTTGTTTGTATTACCGTACTACAAGCGTCTTAAACCCTACGGATTACACTGTATCGTAGTATTTATTTTATGTTTAGAATGAAAACAAGATGGCAGTGGTTATGTGCGTCATTCTCCGGCAGAGGACGACAGAATAGATTGGTTTAACTGTCACTGAGGACTCTCCCGTGATATTTCATTCACAGTTTTTGTTCTGAATTTGTCGTCAAGAATGTATAAACTATTAGGCTATGGTTTTACTGGTATTTATGTGTCTATAAAGTCCATCCTTATTGTATATTAGTTTTAATACAGTGCATTATGGTAAGGATACATATCCTATTTATTTGCTCCTTTTAAGGTTGTTACGGATTCCCCTTGATGCATTTGAAGCTACCTTTAGGTGCTCCACAGAAATCCGTTATTCACACCTCTCAAGTGGGATGTGAAAATAATGAACAGTGGTGAAAGTTTTTAGATCCACACTATCAAAGAATTCCATTACAAGTCAAAGTCTTGGAATATAATAGTTACTTAAGTAATGTAGGTAGTAAGGGAGTTTTTTTATACTGTGGTATTGTTACTTTTTTGCTTCCACCACTGCACACAACAAGGGACCTTTCCTATATCCGACGGTAAGTGAAGGCACCAGGCTTCACGCTTAACTCCTCCTCGCGTCCGTATATTAATTGAAACGCCTGAAGGCGAAAAAAGGACGGTTCGTGTCCCAGCTGCTCATCACAGCCTGTACTTTACTTCTGAACACTTTTCTTTACTTTGTTTTTGTTATCAGTGAGGTCTTGTTTTGTTTTGTGGTTTGAGGAATCCCTGCGCCATCATGAATCCGCCCTGTGGAAGATGCAATAAACCAGTTTACCCCACAGAAAAAATAAATTGCCTTGATAAGGTAAGGTGAAATAAGTCTAACCCCATTCTCTAACCAAATATTACTTTGATATGACAAATTCACTAACATCCGTGGAGATTTGTAGCAGGCACTTTAGGCAGTGGTGGAAGAAGTATCCTACTCAGATCTTGTACTTAAGTTAAAGTAGTAAAACTACAGTGTAGAAATAGGCCTACTATGTTATGTTATGTTATGTTATGTTATGTTATGTTACAGGTCCTGCATTCAAATTCCTGCTTCAGTGAAAGTACAAAAGTACCATCATCAAAATATACTTAAAGTACCAAAAGTAAAAGTACTCATAATGCAGAATGGCTAATTTCAGAATAATGTATATTATATTATTGATTATAATTACTGATGCATTAATGTGTTCATTACTTTAATGTTGAAGCTGGTAAAGACGGGTCTAATTTAACTACCCTCTTGTGTGTGTGTGTGTGTGTGTGTGTGTGTGTGTGTGTGTGTATGTGTCTGTGTGTCTATCTGTGTGTGTATGTGTGTGTGTGTGTGTGTGTATGTGTGTGTGTGTAGGTTAATTTAGTAAGCCTAATTAAGGACCCAATTCACAATGATTCATGCACATTTCATGTATGGAATTTGCATTAAAGCCTCCTGTACATTTCTCATTGCAAATCAACAAAGTTTTTTTTAAATTTTGTGGCACTAAGGTGATTTATTTTTGGACCTCAACCAAATAAATCGTGTAAACAGGGCTCTGAGACAGTTGGAGTACTATAAACCATTCCTTTAATCCATATACCTTAATCTGACAATTGACAGTCCCCAGGTTTTAAAGGGATAGTTTGGATAGTTTGAAGTGAGGTTGTATGAGGTACTTATTACCTACAGTAGATGGCGGTGGGCTCGCCCACAGTTTAGAAAAAAATAGTCAGGAAAACCATCTCAGAAATTAAAGCAACGTACTGCTGTGGACGGGGGCAGCAGCAAAACCTATTTTAGCCTATTTTAGCTATTTTATCAGTTTAAGTGTACACTATATTTAGAATATTTTCACTGCCCTATCTTGCCTTCAGACAGCCTTTTCTGACGGGGAGCTGAAGCCGTTATCTATGCTCTCTTCAAAGCCAGACTCCTTTGCCAAAAACAATCATTTTACCTCACACAGAGAACAGAGAAGTTGCTGGTTGCTGCCTCGATCGGTTACTTTGTTTATTATTGTGAGACATCGGTGATTCCGACCTAACCTTTCAAAACACCAAAGTCACCCAATAACACAAACAAAGTAACCGATCGAGGCAGCTGTAGACCAGAAACTTCTCTGTCGTGGGAGTTAAAGTGACTCTTCTTGTCTGTTGGCTTTCAAGAGAGAAAAACATGTAAATAACGGCTTCAGACTTCAAACTGGGCCCGTGCCGACCTCCATCTTCTGTAGATTATATACTGACTATGGATAAGAACTTCATACAACCCCACTTCAAACAGTCCAAACTATCCATTTAAACAATAATCGTTGTCATGTGGTAATTTCACACAGTAATCATCTCTTATTATTGACCCCCGGTGCAGAGGAGAATCAGCTGTGCTCTCATGTAGAGCAGTAAAGGAATGTTCCCACTCTGCCACTGCAAGTTACATTGAAGTGCTCCTCAAACCAAGGGCTTGCTTACATTTCTGTCTGAATAAGTATTTGACATATTTGACACTTTATCTCTGACTCTTCGCTCTCTTTGGTCTCCCTGTAGTATTGGCACAAAGGTTGTTTCAGCTGCGAGGTATGCAAGATGGCCCTGAGCATGACGACCTACAAAGGCTTTGAGAAGAAACCTTACTGCAGTATGTGAGTGTTTACACCACACTCATCATCCTGATGCTTAAAACAGTTCAGACAACGCTGACAGTAACAGGGCAACATCTGATTCTGTGTGGAGGCACTTCATTAGAAAACCACGACCATAAAGCTACAAGTAAATCTACATTACATATTG
Source organism: Bovichtus diacanthus (assembly GCA_943590825.1). NCBI lineage: Eukaryota > Metazoa > Chordata > Actinopteri > Perciformes > Bovichtidae > Bovichtus > Bovichtus diacanthus. The sequence continues at coordinate 216,813 of CALSBV010000421.1, forward strand.
TATTTGTAACCACGAGAAGCAGCAAAACTTGTATTTTTAGGAGCTTTTGGTTGTTTATTTCTGCAGAAATGTTTTAAGGTTTCTGTTACTCTCTTCTCTTTTTTCAGGCATTACCCCAAAACCTCATTCACCATAGTGGCCGACACCCCCGAGAATCTGCGTCTCAAACAACAGAGCATGCTCAACAGCCAGGTGAGATACCCACAGATCAGTCCTTTGTCTCGGCTATCACTGCTTTCTGAGATACTCGCCCTAATCTCGATGTCGTCATCGTGACTCGGTGTACCTTCCCCTCTCTATCTGTCTCCTCCACTCAGCTCTCTGTCCGTCTCACAGCAGTAGACTGGGACGCACCGCTCGGCACAATTGGATTCCTTTAATTGAATCAAATGAGCCTTTTGACCAAAAACTCAAATAAAACCAGAGCACAAGAGGTTGACTTTAATGTGAAGGTCTGAGATTTAACTCAAACAACCGGATCAAAAATCGGAGCTTTACAAAATGTTTTCCTAAGTGATCAGGAACTTGGACAGTTGCCTAGTTTTAAAAAACACTTAAATCTCCTTTTCCTTTCGGTCTCTCATGTGGCCCCGGCTCAACTCAACCTTCACTGTTCTTAATCTCTAATCTCATCACACTGTTCAAGCCAGCAAATTAGCCCCTGACAAGCGTTAAGTCCTTCAAGTCACGCAAAATTAAAGAGATTCCTTTACGGTTTGAATCTTACCTTAGGGATTGTCTGGTCACTCAACATTTGGAGGCAAATCTTTTCTTCCTCTTAAAACATTTTCCTAGGACTCAAATCATCAGTTTGTATTTTGCATTTTCACCTCCGCCAAGTAGATTATGTTTTCGGTTTGGTTTGCTGGTTTGTTCGTCGACAGGATTACGGAAAACTACTGGTTATTACATGAAACTTGGAGGAAAAGTGTAGCGCGGGCCAAGGATGAACCCATATGTACATTATGTTCCACTTATTGAAACGGCCTCGGCATAGGTCTGCACTCTCTGATGCTCTTCTCGTTTAGTATTTGTTAAACTTCAAATCACCTGCCACCAAACTTAAACTTAAACTGCAGAGGAGAGTGAAATCTGATTACTTTATTCGTACAGCACTCTGTATCTGTTGAATTGTCAATGGAAGAAGTCCCATATGTGCTGCATGGCCTAGTGTTGGTACCCCTATTTCTTTAACTTTGGAAAGCGTTAAACTATAGCTGTTTCCCCCTGCCTCCAGTCATATGTTTAAACTAGGTTAATCGACTCCCGACTCTAGCTGGGAGACTCAACGGACAGCTACGACCTTCAAGGCGAAGTTTAAACAGATTCATTAACGTGCAGCTGGTAGCTCGTTTGGTTTCTCTGCGTCTCACTTTCTCTTTAAAATCCATTGCCATTGTCCGGTTTTTGAATGTGTTCATGTCAGCGTGCACTAAGAAACAAAGCACACGTGTTCAACATTAGCACGACAGTTTACCACAAACCCCTCTTCACAGGGGAAAGTACAGCGACATCAAGCTCGTTACTAATGTAGATTCAAAAGTATTTAAGGAACCAAATAATTGTTATAAAACACAGGATGTAATAAGTGACTGTAAATATCTATAACAAGCACCCGATGTAACCACGCACACAGTTCCATTTTTGGTTGAAGCCATTCTAAACATCATGTAACATATCTTTGTTATTATTCTACAGGACGGTTATGATAACATTGTGAAGAAATTTACACCAAAAGCTGTTTCCTCCTCTCTCTCTCTCTCTCTCTCTCTCTCTCTCTCTCTCGTCTCATCCAACCCGGTTCATTGTTTATAACCATAAAAGTCTCGGCAGTCAAGCTCCCTTACTGAGACAGCATATTCATCATAGCAAGAACATGACTCACTCGTGTGTGTGTGTGTGTGTGTGTGTGTGTTTGTGTGTGTGTGTGTGTGTGTGTGTGTGTATGTGTGTGTGTGTCCTCAGATGTACTTTCAAGTAAACTTTTTGGCTTTGTTTAAGGTTGCAAGTGTTTCCCTCCCGGGCCTAAACTTACAAAGAAATTTGACAAATAGCCTTTAAAGTGTGTGTTTGTTTGTGAATCACATTTTGTAAAAGTGTGTGTGCAACTGCAGAATATCTGATCTAGCTTTTGTTATTTTGAAGAATAGAACCCTCTTTGGGGTGAGAAGTTAACCTCAGGGCTCTAATTTAAAGACTGATGGACTACAAATTTGCAGGCGCTCTATAAGGAGGACTTTGAAAAGAACAAGGGGAAAGGTTTCAGCGTGGTGGCCGACACGCCGGAGATGCAGAGAGTGAAGAAGACACAAGACCAGATCAGTCATGTATGTCTGGTTCGCTTCAAGAACCGAAGAGCCTAGAATAATCTAATAACACTAAGTCTTCGTCTCTATAGTCATAACAGTCCGTCAAAGTTTTAGATGTGACGTCTTTCCAACCTCTAACTGTGTATGTGTATAATGTATGTGTGTGTCTGCATGTCTGCATGCACTTTTATTTTATTTTAAAAGTCCTTTTTACATGTAAATTTACTCGTTAAAGCCTGGCTCCGTCCAAAAGTAACGGTAAGGTATAGTAAGGCTATATGTCATTTATTTAATCAATACAAAAACAGAAGTGTAAAAAGGACATGTGTGCTGTTACTGGAGATTATGGGTTAAGATTATTTCTTGATATTAAACAAACAAGATCCAATGTGTTAATTAATGAGCTTTAGAAGTGCAGATTTTATTACTTTTGGACAGAGCCAGGCTAACTGTTTGACACGTTTCCAGGCTTTATGCTAAGCTAAAGCGGCTGGTTGTAGCTTCAGATTTAGCATAAAGACATGAGAGAAGTATTAATCTTCTCGTCCAACTCTCAGCAAGAAACCAAATACGATATATTTTTTTTTTGGTTTCATGCCTCTTAAATAAGATTGATTTAATTTTTGAATTGACTGTACATTTCAGGCTCTTTACAAGGGGGACTTTGAAAAGAACAAGGGGAAAGGTTTCAGCGTGGTGGTCGACACTCCGGAGATGCAGAGACTGAAGAAGACGCAAGACCAGATCAGTAACGTAAGAAACACTGGGACATATTAAAGGCTCAGTTCAAATAAATCACAAAAAAATCACATTTTCTCACATCTAGTGGTATCTTGTATTGCAGACAGTTTTAGTGTTATGTGCCTAGATTATGAGATATCTTCTGAGATTTTTTGCCAATAACCCTCTATTACTTTTGGATAACCATTTTATTTGACACTGTGTTCTTGCAGTTTCCTGTTTGGGAGGTTCCCTAAACAATCAGTAGAGAGTGACATATCCTTCCCTCTGAGGTTATTTTTAGTCAGTTCTACACATAGAAGCTGTGGTAGCGGTTTCTATAGGAAAGGTTACATTTTTTTAAGAGTATTAAAGAAAATGTGCCAATTTAAGAGGCAACTGGGGGAATCATAGATGTAAACGGATATCTGAAACCATACACAATATAAACTGATTTCATAGAGGCTATTAGGCTATTTCCTGGGTAGATAGTAGTGAAAACTGTGGAAAGCACAATGTGTGGATTATCTGCAGTAACTGGGACATTGTGTATGCAAAGACAAACTGCAGCACAAACTAAAGTCCATTAAAAAAATGTTTTGTAATTTGGGTAAATCAACTTTTAAAACTAGTAATTACATTTTCACTCAAAGACATATTATTATCAGAACTCAGAGAAGAAACTAAGAGCCATTTCCCGTAAAACACAACAAGAACACCTCCCGGTCCAATAACAGGACGGTAGATGGCAGATTTATGGACTGGTACTGTACACAGAGCTGAGACACCAGCAGAGAACAAGCTGCTGGTGAAGGATCCTGCAGAGACACATCTCAGACATTTCTCCCCGTCTACTGAGCAGCAGCTGCCCTATATGGTCAAAGTCTCTCAGCTGTGGACACAACATGAACGTCCGCTCTCTGCTGCACACACACACACACACGTATGCATACCACACTTAAACTAACACACACACACTTTCTCTTTTTTGTCTCATGAGAACTCTGGTTGCAGAAAGGAATGAGATAAGCTGCATGAGAAAAAGGAAAAATCTAGTAACTGCTTTTTCCACTGGGAGCTTCCTTCCTTCCTTCCTTCCTTCCTTCCTTCCTTCCTCTCTTTCTTTTCTCCCTGCCTCCTTCCCTCTTTCCTTCCTTCCATCCATCCCTCCTTTCTTTACTTCTTTCTTTTCTTCCTTCCTCCCTCCCTCCCTCCTTCCTTCCCTCTTTCCTTCCTTACTTCCTTCATTTCGCCTCTCTTCTTTATTTACTCTTTTTACCCTCCCTCCCTCCTTCCTTACTTCCATCCTACCTTCCCTCTTTCTTCCTTTCGTCCTTCCTTCTCTCTTCCCTTCTTTCCCCTTTCTTTCTTTCTTTCTTTCTTTTTCTTTTCTCCCTCCTTCCTTTCTTTTTTCTATCCTTCATTTCTGTCTGTCTTTCTTTCTTTCCTCCCTCCCTCCCTCAGTTCTTTCCATTTAGTTTTTCAGTCCCTAACTCTCCCCCAGTCTTTTCCCCATCCTATCCCCTCTCTGTTTGCTCCTCCTGAGGTCTATTGAGGACACGTGGGGGTGGGGGGGTTGTTTGGGGGGGTGGGTTTAGGGGGCGATCTCCTCCTTCTGTTATTTTCCTGTTTCAACATCCAGTTAGTTTCCTCTTCAAGCCTGCTAAAATACTGGAACTGTATTTGATTAATTTTATGGAGGTTGTGTCATCGCCTCTCTCTCTGTCCCCTGGTGGACTCACTGGCAACAAGCGGCTCAACACTCGAGTTTCCCTTCAGTGAAATGTGGAACAATATAATGAAGAACGAAGTCTGAAGTGTGAAGTCTTAAGCACAACACAAATCTATTTAAAGAATCTTTAAACAGTCACTTTTGTACAGTTATAGTGTGAATGTCAAAGACTTTGACAGTTTCTAAACTATGAGAAGACAAAGCCTTCTAACATGAAGCTGCTTAAAAAAATATCAGAGAAAATAAAGTAATCGTCTCTCAGCACCTCCTCAAATGGTGAGCAACTTCTCACAGAGAACTTGAGGGTTAACAGTCACATTTGTTGTTGAGTGTGTTGCCGCCTGTGTGTGCAGATAAAGTACCATGAAGAATTTGAGAAGAGCAGGATTCGAAGTGACGCACCTCCTCCTGAGAATAGACAAGGTAGGAAACATCCTTACACCTTTTGAGACACACTCCTGTAAGGAACAGTGTTTAACTGTATATATGTGTGTGTTCACTTTTAGACTTTGAGGAACAACCAGCCAACCCTGAGAGATTCAGTCAACCGCCTGTCGGACAAATGTTCACTGCTGCTGTAGCACCACCTAGTGGAGGGGTAAGGCTAATACATAGACATACACTAAGTGGCCAAAAGTATTTGGACACCTGACCATTATATGTCATTGTTAAACATCTCATGACAAAACAGTGGGTATCAATCTTCTGCTATAACAGGATCCACTCTTCTGGGAAGGCTTTATGCAAGATTTTATAACCTGGCTGCAGGGACCAGTCAGCCACAATGCATTAAGGCTCGCACATACTTTCTGTGTTCCACGTCCACGTCCAATGTTGGATGGGGTTGAGGTCAGAGCTCTATGCAGTCCAGTCAACTTCTTCTACAACTAAATTGGGAAAAACATTTTTTAAAGGACCTGGCTTTGTGCACGGGAGTCATTGCATGGATGGATTACTGAACGGGCCTACTGGGCACAGGGCAAGGGGCCCAAAGTGTCAGGCCTTCACCTACAAAATGTCACTCAAAGAGACACAAACCAACCAGGAATTGCTTGATAAAAGTTTAGCTTTTTAGTTCATACAGAGGTCAAAGTGTGAGCACTATGTGAGTGTGTGTTCATTTCTTACTCAGTAGGGAAATTGAATGCAAATCAATCTGTTTGGAGTCTTTACGCTGTATGTCAGTGCATCTTTGCAGGAGAGTGCCTGTGTTTGTTAAATTCCTGTGTCTGTGCGTTTGCTTCAACTCCATAGAAACGTTACCAGGCCGTGTACAGCTACACGGCAGCAGAAGCAGACGAAGTATCTCTGCAGGAAGGCGATCTGCTCTTAGACGTGGAGCAGATAGACGAAGGGTGGATGTTTGGATGTAACCAGCGCACAGGGCAGCGGGGCATGCTCCCTGCTAACTACGTCCGACCCATGTGAAACTAACAGGCAGACCTCTAGCACTCAATCAGGCCTCTTCTCAAAATCACCTCTTGCAAAATGAAAAACGAATAACCCCCCAACTGGTTCTGCTTTCCCTTTTTTGTCAGACGTATGATTTTCAAATAGAAAGGAAAGAACAGGTAGTGGTGGGGTTATGGGTTCTTGAAAAACGAGATACGTCAGAGTGAAATTTCACTTTAAGGAAGAACAATGATACTAAAGGTTGAATTGTCTTTATCAGAAACTCACAAAAGAGGAAGTAAGAGGGGAATACATTCACAAAACGGAAGAAATAATGTTAAATAAACCTTGACACATGTATAATGTTTTAAAATTTCTCTCAGGTAACATTTACCTTTTTATGTACATGTCTTTTAGCAGTAAAGTGCAGCCCTGACAGAAACTCATGCATTCAAGAGTCAAATCATTTTGAAATTTTCTGCAGATCAGTATCAAGTAATTTTCTAAAACCCATTTGACACTTGTTTGATATATAATTGAAAAGGAAAATAATCATTTAGGCTGATTTGATTAAAAGTGGAATATTAAAATGGTTGTGTTAAGTTCCTCTTTTTTTTTTTTTTTTTTTTTTTTTTAAGACTAAAGACTATCATTTTGCTTCATTCTTTTGTTCTACCTCGCACAACTTACTTGATTACTGTATTGTTCATTTTGTTTGCTGGAAGTAATACTAAAAGTATCAATACCACAGTTTAGAAATGCAGTTGAAAGTCCTGCATTCACAATTTTACATATACAAAAGATAAATATACTAAAAGTACAAAAAGGGAAAGTACTTAAACCATTTCAGAATAATGTACATTATTTGATAATTATTATTGATGCATTAATGTGTTCCTTACTTTAATGTTGCAACTGGTAAATGTGGAGCTCATTTTAACTACTATATACTGCTGGGTAGCTTGTGAATTTCACCACGGTATTAATAAAGTCTTATTTTAACGTATTAATACAAGTCTGTAAAGTACCTAAAAAGGCATATTCAAATGTAATGGATTAAAAAAAGTACAATATTTGCCTCTGAAATGTAGATAAGTAGCAGAAAGTGGAAATACTAAAGTAAAGTACCCCACAATTGTACTTCACTAGAGTACTGGAGTAAATGTACTTTGTTACTTTCCACTGATAATAAACCACAGTAATATACATCATATCACACATCAATATCTTTATTCAAAAACAGATTGCACATTATTAAATCACTATAAAGGAGTAAAATGTTACCAAATCTAAACTGTATAAAATAAGGCAAAAACATACAATTGTGTGTTAAGTTAAAATAGCTTTTTTTTTTCCTTTTTTAATCATTAAACTAAAAAAAAATCCTTTCTGACACAAGAACAGTTTTGTAGTAATAATAATAATAATAATAATAATAATAATAACAATTATTGACTAGTTCAGATTCTAAAAAACAAACTATCCTCTTCAAGCTGTAAGAACGGGCTTCATAGTGGAGAAAAAGGCCACTCGCTTGTCGATTTTGTTTCGTAACTTTGATGGCAGCCAGTTCAGCTGCTCCCCCAACAGCTCCGGGTTTCCTCCCATTAAGTCCTCACACAATCTACAGAGGGAAGAAAAGCAGACGGCTTGTTCAGATGCTCCAAAGCTACTTTTGCCTCTAATTAATAACTGCAGCCCTGTTCTGACAAGAACTCGTGCATCATCATCTGTATGTTTATGGCCCAGCGGTTATTTGAAAGGTTTCCATTCTCCTTGATTAAGTGTTTTTTTAAGCTCCCTGAACTGCTTCAAATGGATCATTTCAAACTCTGTTTTGTTTACATGGTGTCATCATTTCGTCTTTCTTTGTAAAAGTGTTTTAAAGTGGATGTAGGGATAGTCTACCACTACAGACTCATTTAGTCAAGTTATCGACTAGCACCCTGCTTTACATGGCAGATCACATCCACACTTCTACCATAGGAGGAATTATGCCCTGAAGAGAGCAGTCAGCTAAAGCTAAACATCCAAATAATCTCAACTCAAACATTATTTGCTTACAACTTTAACCTTACCTGAAACTTTTAACTAGAACAGAAATGATTAGTTGACCTTGAAAATAAAAATCTCAAATTGCAAAAAATGCCAAATGTTTTCAGCCTCTCAATTATGAGGATTTCCTGCTTTTCTCTGTTTTACATCATATTAAATTGAATAGATTTTGGACTGAAAAACAAGATGGGATATCCCAATTTTCTGACATTTTATAGAGTAAACCATTAATCCATAATGAAAATAATTGTGAGTTGCAGCCCTACTGTTGACTCATTCAAAAAATAAATGAGCCAAAAGAAACACTTCTACTTCATTGGCTGGTCAGAAAAATTACTTTGACATTCAAATGTTTTGAGGCTCAAATTAACACAATGCAACTTTACTAACATTTTAATCTCAAATGAGTCATTTTAATCTCAAATCAGTAATTTTAATCTTTTTCATACAAAACATAACAGACAAACTATACACAAGAACACTGTTAAGCTCATTAGCATAACAGCACGTCCTCCTGCACACAGGTCCAACAGGGCCACAGTATAAATAGCTCCGAGTGTTTAAAGTCTCGGTGGACTTTGTTAAAACTGCTTAATCATGTGTGAAAGGAGACGACGTGCAAACATGCTCTCGCATGCTGCCAATGTACATAATGTGCAGTGGGAACAAGAGGAGCATGTGACGAACCAGTAACACAACAGAAAGTGAGGAATGATATAAGACACAGATGGTTGTACTCTAGATCAGAGGTATTATCAGAAATATAACGTGGTTTAACATACCGGGAGAGGGAGTACGGCTGGGTCTGGAACATGAACACATCTCTGCACTGATTTTGTGATGGAGCCCTCAGAACAGCCACCTGGTACAAGAGGTTTGACATTTAAAAAAATAAAAAAAATTAAATTTAAAGTTATTGTTTTTCTACTTTCAAAAGTTTTAAGAGGCTTAAAACTTTTGAAAGTAATATTTATTGAAAACAGCTAAATGTGGGTGAAACTGGCTCCGGGTGGTATTGTCAGTGGGTCTACCAGTTTAGCCCAAACAAAAAGAAAAAAAAGAAAAATCTTTTAACCATTAAATGGATTGGCACAAACTTTTGTACAGATGTTTATGGTCCCCAGAGGATGAATTCACATGAGTTTGGTGATACTCTACTTGTCCTCTAGTGCCATCATCAGATCAAATTTTTACTTTGTCCAATACTTTGGTTTATGATCAAACACCTGCATCTCCCATCAGTCTCAGCTGCTCCTTTGCATTTGTATCAATAAGCAAATGTTAGCACGCTACCAGGCTAAGCTAAGATTGTGAACATGCTAAACATTATACATGCTAAACATTATGCATACGTATTAGCAGTCTTGTTTTACACTTGTGCATTTTATTGTCCAACAGTTCCATTTTGGTTGGCTCCACGCCACACAGTATACGTGCACTTCAAACTTTGAGTCTTTAATCCACTTAAGCTTTCTTTATGCAACACGTTATACTTAAATCGCCAAGCTATATTTGGATCACTTAAGTGAGACAAGAAGTTAACATTAAAGGAATGAGGGGTTTAAAGGCCAAATGCTGCAATTTCTTTGCTGATGAAAATCGTAAGGGAGAGAGATCATGCTGCACAACATTTTACTCATTAAGAACTCACTGTGAACTTAATAAAGCTTTCAGTTCGATAAAAAAATAAACTGCCAATTTTTTCACAAAATAATTTAGATTACTTTCCTATGAAAGTGGAAACTAATATAAAAAAACAAAAAGAGCAACAGAGAAGTTCTCTCATCACATACAGAGTCCATGAGGATGCACATGTTGCTGCTTCCCCCGAACACGACCACGTCGCTGTCACTTCCCAGGCACGCCGTGTGACACACTCTGAGGGAGACGGACATGTGGGCGAATAAAGAAACAAAAATCACACACAGATTTTCAAAAACACTGAGCTACACTTACTAACTGGGGAGAAAAACTGAAAGACAAAATGAACTACCTGGGCTTGTCCTTGTGTGGGTGCGCCATCTTGTTCCATTCCCTCTTGAGCGTGTTAAACTGCCAGGCATCATCTAGCAGAGAGAAGTTAATGATAAAATACAGATTAAACCACAGGGGGCTTAACAAAACTAACAGAGGAATTAAGAAGATCATTTGCAGATAATATATTTTGGTAGTTTCAAGGCCAAAGCCTCTTTGTGACACCACAAACTTTGACTCAAAACAACTACAAAAGAGGCAAAATGACACAAGTTCTTAATTCTGTGTCTCTTCGTAGTCATTTTGAGTCCCTTCATGCTGTCCCATTATCTGTCCATGAGGCAGAGAAGACTTGGAGCAGACAGAGTTAAATGCAGAAGCATGAGATCGATTCTGATTTTTACTCTATGGCTGACACTTACTAAGAGTGTTTCCATCTGTGCCGAGACCCCCGTAAATGAAGAGTGTGTGATCTGATGTGGGCGTCATGGTGAACATGGAGCGCCCCAGAGGTGAGCAGGATGGGGAGATATCACTGGTGGAAAGTAGCAGAATGTAACGGAGGTCAGAACGTCTTTGGAAAGAAGAGCCATCTAAAATAAAAAAAAAGGTTACATCTACTGCATGTGTGAATGAGTAAAGGAAGTTTTACAATCGAGTCCAGGTCCAGGTTTCCAGGTCTAAGCAGAACATGTCCAACTCTGCAGTTTCCTGCAGACATAAACTTGTTTTTAAGTCGAGAGTAAAGTCCTGACAGAGTTTACTCATCATTACAATAGTGAGAGTATGCACGGTCAAAGGACAGTTCAGCCCAAAATCAAAAATAATTTATTTTTTTTCTTACCTGATACTTACCCCATACTCAATCTAGACTGCCTTCTCTCGAATATAATGCAACTAGATCGGCTTGTGGTGCTTTAAGCGGCAAAAAAAAAACCACATTTAATAAACTAAAACAGCAATGTCCGTTTCCATAAATCTGTTACTGAGGATAATCCACAGACCTTGCTGTGAGCGGTTTCATGTAGGAACTATTTTTTTTCTTTCTACTAAACTACACCCACCCACCAACCACAGCATAGCGCAGAAGGAAGCATGCATCTACTCATGGATGAGAGGTTTGTGACAGTGGGAGATTTAAACATTCATGGCGTCCTCCTCAGTTGAGCAGCAACGTTAGCTAGCAGAGTAGACGCACGCTTCCTTCTGCGCTGTGATGTGGTCGGTGGGTGTAGTTCGGTAGAAAGAAAATAGTTCCTACATGAAACTTCACAACAAGGTCTGTGGATTATCTTGAGTAACCGGGTCATGATTTCTGGAAAGAGACATTTCCGTCAAGTTTTGAAAATATATTTTTTTGGTCCTTTAAGCACCACGAGCCGAGTGCCATCTAGTTCCATTATATTGGAGAGAAGACAGATTTCTCCAGCTCAGTGATTCACACTAAAACAATCTAGATTGGTAAATAGCCTACAGGTAAGAGGAGAGATACTTCTGATTTTGGGGTGAACTGTCCCCATCGTGTTCACAAGCCAACTCACCACGCCACCAGAGATGTAACCTTTGTTCCCCAGAAGGGCACTGGCATGGCAGCCTCTGGGGGCAGGAGCAGGACCCTGTACATAACAAAAACTATATTTATACTATACATACAAATTATAAACCTAATAAAGCTATATTGTCGTCTTAAACGTAAATGCACATGGGAATTATAGTACAGAAAAAGTACTTAATTACATAGTAAGCCCTCTCCGTTAACTAAAGGCTCAGACATGAAATCATGTTCCACTCACCCGAGTCTCTGGCGTGCTCCACGTGGCCGTGTGCGTGTCAAAAACACTGACTTCATTGTTCCAGCCCCAGCACCTAAATAAAGTGTCGCCAATTGTTGCCTAAAAAGACGAGATTGAAATATGATCATGACTGCCAAAACAAGCAAAATGCTGAAGTTTGCATACAGTACAGGTCTGTCAACCAAGGAATCACTGCATGTTGTGTTCACAACATTTGGTTATCATCATTTACCCAGGACATCTCTTCCACGACAAAGCTTGATGTTGATGCGTTCTGTACCTCTCCTATGGTTTTACATCCATAGCCACCAAAGTAGATAAATCTGCACCAAAAAAATTAAATAAAAAAAAAAAAAAAGACACATGTGATACAACAAAGAACTGGAAGTATTTTTGTGAAAATGTGGTGTGAATTCCAATTTTTTTTGCGTTGGTCCAGCTATTTTTCCTGGGGCAGACAGGACTGACCTTTCTCTGTGAACCCAGCAGGAGTGTTTGTTTCGTGGTGAGGGTGTTGTTCCCCTGGTGTCGGTCACTTTCTTCCAAGAGCAGCTCTGCTCTGTGAGGTCAACGCTGAACATCTACAAACAAGGGGAGTTAAATTCATCACAGCAATCAAGGAGCCGTGTTATTTATCGTCGAGTGAGACGTTTAAAATGAGAAAACCCTCATGAAGATGTGAATCACCATCTCAGACAGCCATCAGGCCAGACCACAAATGGAAAAACTGCATTTTTGTAGTACACACCCTGGGCTTGGCATGCTCTAGAAGAAGACAAAGTTCATTCCTGGCATTTAAAAACATGTTTGTTAAGAATGCAATTGCTTTTAGTTTGTCACTCTTTTTTATGGCTCTCTGATGTCTTAGAAAGAAGACAAACGATCCGCACACCGCATTGAACGCTTATTTTAGTCATTTTCATTGCGCAATGTTTCTAACAGACAATGCCTGACAGATCAAAACGTCTCTCCTGGAAGAGACTCATTGACTAGTTTTAAATTTGGTCGAAAACAGAAAGTGTTGAACTAAATGAAATGTTAAATGTTTCCTTACTCATCTTGTACAACACAGGCTTAATAAATCTGTAAATGCACTACACCGAAGAGACAACCTTTTTTATTTGGTTAACGTAGTACAAATTGCACATCGACATGTTTTTACACACATCTTTGCTTTGATTAGGAACAAGTGGTCTCAACTCAGGCTGCAGCTAACAAACGACTATTTTCTAGATTAATTGTTTAGTCTACAAAATGTCAGAAAATAATGGAAAAACGCCCATCCCAGTTCCTCAAAGTCCAAGGTGATGTCTTTAAATGTCTTGTTTCATTTTTTCATGAAAAATTACTTTAACGATTAATAATTATCAAAAACATTGGTAATTATTTTTCTGTTGATCCAATACACTGCCCCTTCTTCCCGGAACAATGTACAGAAGGACCCAAAATTATCAGAGATGATACTATGGGGAGTTTAAGGCAATTTTCTTTGCTCTTGTATCCTTCACCAAAATCGTAGTCGCAAAATTGTGCCGTTATATGCATTATAACTTTGATTTTTATATTGCACAAACTTCATATTGTACTCATTCATTTGTAGTGTGTGACCATTGCATTTGTCTGTTTGTATAGTTTGTGATTATTGTTGAAACAGTTCATGCTGACCTCCTGAAAGAGATTTTCAATCTCAATGAGACTTTAACCTGGTTAAATAAAAAAAGGATATACATACACATAAACACTAATAATGGATTGGTTGACTTCTTGATGCAGCTCTAGCCTCAACTTTGGGAAAATGTCACGCAGAACACAGAATATGGATTCTCTGCTCGGTGACTCCAGTGTGATGATACACGACAGCCACAACCTGCCTAGAAGTCAAAGCCAGCTGCTTTTACAAACAACACTATTGTTGGTAGTCCAGGCAACTCACCTGGTTTGTGTATCCAACGGGGTCACATCCTGCAAAGATGTAGAGTGTGCCGTTAACATGAGAGCCACAGAAGTCTGATAAGTCTGGGGGTTTGTCACCAGTGATCTCCCTCTGCTCCCTGTCACACAAAAAGGAAAAGGGCGGGAAGAAAGAGCTGAAGACATGGCAATGTGGACTCAACCATAGAGAGATGGCTTTTTAAAATTTGAGATTTATTCAACAAATGCTCCCTTTAACTATAGCCTTTTGCACAATCACTGTATCTTGTTTGCACTATTAAAAAGAACTAACAAACACGCTCTAGGCAGACACACAGCTTTAATGTCAAGGTGACACAGTGTCCATATCAGCTGATTAAAACAGCATTCTTCCCATCTTACCATGCGCCGCTGTCTAAATCACAGAGCCATATCTCATCACTGGGCAACATGATGTCCTCTCCAGCAACTACCTGTGAGGGGAAAGAGATAAAGTCAAAGTATGAACATATGGTGTACGTGTACTCTTATCTGCTGAATAAAGCAACTAAATAAAAGCAGATTTTGAACAAGTGGCACAATTTTTGGCTAAAAACGCCAAAACATCAAAAGCAGACTATGATAATTGGCTCATGCTCATTTGCGTGTGGTTAGATGGATATTCTACGTGTAACAATCAGGATGCAACAAGATACACTTGAAAACAATGTTTTCCTTGTTGGAGCATGTTCTGCTCTGCGGCTATAAAGATGCCTTGAGAGCATTTCTGCAAGTTTTCCAGGTCAACATAGTTCTCTATATGCAGATATACACCCAGTTACCAGTTTATTTAGGTAAACCAAAGCTAATGAAACAGTCCTGCAATAAATCCTAAAGTTTATAAAAAAGGTTATGATGTGTAGTTTTAATTTACATGGTATTTAAAAAAAAAAAAAATAGAAAGGGGTGTTGATTCAACTTTATGGTCATTTTGATGGATGTAGGTACAACTGAATGGTGTTGTGTTTGACCAATACACATATCATTAAGGGTGGACAAAATATTAGAAACACCAGAGTATAAAGCAATACAACAAACCACATCCTGCAAAATCTCTATGAAGTTGAATCAACATCTGTCTAAAACCAGTTTGAAGAAAAACTGAACATCAGTTTTTGAGTGGTAAACTTACATTTCAGCATGCTATTATAAAAAGAAAAAGAACATGAAGTTCCCAGAGGACAAAAGGTAATGGATACTTTCAAAAAAGACAGATACCTTTACCTGCACAGGTACAGCGCGGCTGCAGGTCTTACCTGGTAACCTCCCCACACATACAGCGTGTTGTTCTCTATGAACGCCGTGTGGCTGCATCTCTCCAACCGGCTCGTCGGCGCGCTCCTCTCGGCAGCAGTATCCATCCCCCCCAAAAAAAGCCAAAAACAAAACCTCCGGTTCTCCCGACTCACCGCTCAAATAAAAACAACTAAAATGGTTACCAGAGAGGAGAATGCGACCAGGAATGTTGTGGTGGCGCAGAGAGCTGTGATCTGCTGCTCCGGGCTACACAGAGAAAAGCCGACTGGATTGGAGGGTTTGCGGAACGTGTTTTTCAGGCTGGCTGTCCTGATTTACTCCTCCCATTCACAGGATCTCTGTTGTTTTGCAAGTGTACTTCTACGTTGCATTTAAAGCCACTTTAACCTACACCTGTAGGCTTGCACGCATCTTTAGAATACCCCCAAGTAAGTGTGCTCAACTATTTATATCCACTATCTGGACAGGTTTTTGTTTGATTTGATTATTGCTTTAAAATGAAGTTCATGCATGTTGTTCTAATTTTAGGTCACACGTCACGTATGCAGTTTAACAACGAGACATAGACGCGTTGACTCACAGCCACAGGTGTGACTGATTACATTAGTAATGAGTGCCGGGCTTTAGTATTGTGCACGCTGCTTAATGCTGGGCAGCAATCATTATGTGATTAGTCGCACCTGTGCTTTGACAAAAGTCCAGCCTGTTCTTCAACAATAGGCCGAATCCAGCTGATACTCAGGAAGACTGTTAGTGGCAGGCATAAGACAAAAGAAATTAGAGGACGGTTTTTTTTCCTTCTGCATTTTGAGAATAAAGTCAAAATGTCAAGAACAAAGTCGAACTTTCAGTATTAGTGCAAGGCATAAGAATAAACTTCTTTTTTTTTTTTTTTGCATTTTGAGAATTAAGTCGAAATGTCGAGAATAAACAAACTTTTTTGAGAATAAATCACATTACTGCCGTTAGAGCACATACTAAAAGTTTAACTTCTTTCTCAAAATGCAAAATAAACAAACTTATAAACTTATTCCTGGCCCTAATACTCTTGAGCGGATTCTCATGCGGGTCAGATAGGCCAATGCTTTTTGTCTAACAAAAATAACAACAGAGGTATATGTAGGTTATTTCAGAGTGATGTTGTCTCTGTTGCTTTTGTTGTTACTTACTGGAACAGCTTGGAAAACGTTATACATTCATTGGAAAGATATTTGGAATTTACCCTATAAGTATTTATTGTCTAATACAGTTAGGAACGTCTCCTTTAAAAGTATACACAGATATTACCCAGCTGATCATTTTCTTGTCAATTTGAAAAAGGATATTAACGTAAATTGTTTATTCCGTGATGCACTCCAGAAACACTTGAGTGGATTTTATTTATTGATAATATTGACTCTGATTTTACTTTGTGCCTCGAGAACATTTCTTTTGGTTTCAATACATTTAATGGCAATAAAATCAAAGAATATTATATTATTAACCTAATCATTCTTTTAGCAAAATCTCATATCCACAAATCCACATTTGATAACTTAATAACTTTTAAATAAATTTAAAAATAATTCTGAAAAATCAAGCAAAGTATGTATAGACTAAAATAAAAATAAAACCTAATATTTTAACCTAAAATAGGTTTAAATATTAAAGCATGCCTAGCATGTTATTTAAGCTGAAACTGTGGATTTTTTTATTTTCATTATCAACTATTCCTAAATGAATCTAAAGTAGATGACTGTGTGGATGAGTCAGGGAACTCATTTTATTTTCCACAACCGTTCTCCTAAAGGATTCAGTTCGTAAAAAGCTCCCTACTGTCAAGTGTCTGCTGGGAAAAAAGGCCTAAACAAACAATAGCCGGACTAAAGACTCATAACTTCAATCCAGGTAATGATCCATAGTGACTAAAGCAGAAGAGATTCATAATGTAACACACTGACATTTATTTCATGGTCATTTATACATCCATAACGAATGAGATGACAAAAAAACTAAACAGGAATAACAGTACTGTAGTATTCTGTACTTGCCACAAGTGATATGTTTCTGCATATATCGAAATGTACTCGATAAGTAACCTTCAATTATTTTTGTTATCTGCAGATTCTGCAAAAAAAAAAGAAGCAATTTATTAGTTACTTCTGTGAGTCCAACTCTACATCAGAGTCAAATACTCAAGAGATGAAAATAAAATTCAGCAAAATGAAAATGTCAGCGATGCCGGTGTGTTTGTTGTGCTAGAAGATATTTCAACTAAAATCTAGATGAAATATCAGTTTAACAGTCACAGCTAAGTGCAAATATGCAAAATGTGTTTTGACTTCCGGATCAATGCGAAACCTGATAATTGTCATTTCTGCCACACAGGATTTACTTACTTCAGCAAATGTGTGATTGAGGTCAGTGGGGCTCACCTCACAAACAACATTAAGCAATTTTAGACCAATTTACTTTTTTTTCTTCCCCAATCTAAATTTGAGTTAATATACTGAGAGAAACATTCAACAAAGTCTTCTCACTTGCATATTTTTACCATTCTACAAAATCAGTATCTAATGCAGCAATGTCATTTCAATTTCATAAATCAAACAAAAATCTGCCTGTGTGATGCTTTTTGGCCGTGTTGAACACGCACCAAAAGAAAAATAGTGTAAAGAGCTTAAATTAAAAAGAAGGCACAATCAATCGATATTTTGCAAGTTCAATAGCCAGCTTCACTGCTGCATGGTGTTTAAATATGTGCATCTGAGACAAATGCAGAATGTTCTGTGGAGCATTTATGGTAAACATGATGGTGAAGAAACACTAGAGCTGTACCGAGTAGTTCATAACGTTCACATTCAAATTCTAGATCAACGTTTGAATGTTGCGCAATGCTCCTGGTATTTCTGCACAATTGCAGATAAATTAGGCTACATGCACTCATTTTATTAGTAGGCCTATTATAGGCTGCTCTTTGTAGAATTAGATTCCAGTGGTGGAATTGTAGTAGTGGTGCGAGTGTTGACACACGGTCGGGTTCGGGCGACAAAGCAGCGTTCCGAGTAAGTTATTAATAACTTACAAAAACATTCGAGCAATAGTCCACCTTCTCTTTCCCTCTATCTGCCACTCTCACTTTCAAACACACACACACACACAGCGGCGCTGAGTCCGCACCTATATGTATTTATGTTGACGAAACTAAAGGTTATATTCAATAAAGGATATTAATTTTCCTAAAATAATATTAACTCATTCAATCCCATGAATCACTTTATTCAAATTGAAGATTATGTTAGGGTTTTTTTTTTTTGTGTGATGTCATCATATAATATGACGACAGACATTCGAAGCTTCATTCAAAAACCTCAATGAAAAAAAAAAAAAGACAGTCGGTACAGCCCTATACTCGACACTATAAAGGCAAAGTAAAAAGAACAAAATGTAAAAAATGTGTTGATACGATTCTTGGCAGCAACCTTCACCGTTGTCCAGTCCTTCGTTTGATGCCGTGGCTGAGTCTGAACTCAGAGAGGTATTAAAGTCACTGGTCAGAAACATTTGGCTGCGTTATGTCAGCATCACGAGGTCTGATGTGACTCTAAATTATTGCAACAGTCTAGCTACTTCACCACTGTCGCTCACACACCGTCCTCTTCCGTTCAAAGGTCAGTCAGGGCAGGCAAATCGTACTCGTAATTGCACTTGAGGTTACTTCATGTAAAAGCTAGAATTTCAGTTTCTCTGCGTCAGTATCCTCTAGCTTCCTGAAACACGTGACTGGGCTACACAGCACCGCCCTGCTGGCCGCGCTCAGTAATGCATATTCCTCTCCAGGTATTTCTTCATCCGCTGACAGCGAGGACACGAGTCTCCGGCAGCCTTGCAGGCCAGGTGAAACACAGCCTTACAATCTTTGCACCTGGGTCAGAGACAAAAACAACACACATTTAAAACAAAAAGACTGAATGTGAAGGTCTAACTAAGAGAGGATGTATATGGAAGATTTAAAACACCTCTTCACTTTGTTTTCCGTGTTGTGATTGGATTTTAATGTGGCATGGAGAATAAATGACACAATGAAAATGAGTCATTAATGAGTTATTAAAGACTAACAATTAAAGACATTTGCATTGTATTTTACTTTGTGTTTTTGTTTGATTTGTTTTTATTTAGCCATTTTAAATCTTCTGCTAAATTCCTATAAAAATCTAAACATTTTTTAATACTGAACATTAACAACTATAAGGCGAAACTGTAGCTCGGCCTCAGTATACAAAAGACAATTTCAAATTCGACTATTATAGCAACAGAAATGAAAATGTTTCAGCAAACATATTAGTTTATAGTCTCTGAGGGTTATTTTTGTCATTTATTTACTTGATGTAAGCGGGAGGTGAATAAAATGAAGTGGTAAACGAAGGCAAAGGAGTGGAAGAAAGATGCAACTTTTCCACAAGGCAACAGTAACATTTTGGAGCCCAAAGCCTCTTTTTTCCTCAAACATTTTGTCATAAACTCGAACAAATACTACACATAAAAAAAAAGAACGACGCAGGATAACAAACCTGGTGGTGATGTCAAACTGGAAGGGGAAGATGATGTCATTAGCGTGGCATATCTGACAGATGAAGCCACGCTGAGTGCACAGGTCACAGTGGAACACGTGGTTGGAGGCGTACTGCAACAGTGTGAACAGGTAGGTTGCATATTCACCCTCTGCTATCTAGAAAAAAAATAAACCCCACTCATATTAAGATGTTTCAAGGTGGCAGACGACAGTTGCAGTAACATAATGAACACAGCAGGATACCTGTCGAAGGTCCAGGACACTGTACAGATGGCTCGACTCCAGCAGGTACGTTCGCTGCTCCATTCTGACAAAGAATTCAAAAAATATATACATATAATAAAATGTCGTAAGAAAATATGGTTAAATGTAAAATGCACATGCGTACACACACCTGGCTTGGAGTTTTTTGCAGGCTCCGCTGCGGCAGGTGAGCAGGTAGTCGCCCAGCAGGCGCAGCCTCTGCCGCAGGATGTGGGCCTGAGACATGGACTCGGAATGCTTCACCAACTCAGGGTTCAGCTGATCCAGGTACAGCAGAGGCTCCTGCTCCACCTGAGCCAGCAGATGCAGGGCCTTCTTAGACACCTGAACACAGAGACACACAGAGACACACAGAGAAGTATGAACAATTATACACCATAGTTTCACCCCCACATCTGATAACAGCATCTGTATCTGTACGTAGGTAAAAAAAAGGTAAAAAGGTAATCTGCACGTGCTGCACTCACCTCTCTTTGTGTGAGGTCCCAGTTGTGCACCATGCGTGATGGAATAATGCTAGTGTCGCCCTGGTGACAGGAGTCACAGTAGTACTGGCCGGAAAACTCGCATAGCCTGGCTCTGCCCCGGGACGGGCCGATCTGCTGAGGACACCCTGCACACGAGTCAGAAAGGAGCAACAACTGAGTTACTGGGCGACAGGTGGACTGTGGTCAGAGTCGAGTTGCTAGCTCCCGTGAGAACAAGAATTTATCAGTAAAAGTTTGCTTTGCTAATTTATGCTGCAATTGTGCAGAAAAGGGACATTTTAAAGACATCACCTTGGACATTTTTCAATATTTTCTGACATTTTATAGACCAAAAGATTCGATTGAGCTCGGAAATAATTAGCAGATTAATTGATAATGAAAATAATGGTTAAATGCAGCCCTAAAACCAACTATTACAATCCTTCAACAGCACACACTGTATGATTTTATTTCACGATGATCATTTAAACTGAACCAGACTGGACTAGTCGTCATATTTAAAAGCGACTCAACAATGATAATTAACGCGTTAACAGATTAGATTAAGATTAACAACTCAATATTACCTGCACACTTGAAGCTCTGGGTGTCCAGCCCCTTCTCTGAGGGCACAGTGCACAGATTAACAAGAAGTGCTCCATCTTCTTTGAGTCTGTGCTGCACCAGTCGGTGGAGATTTCCAGTCACCCCCAGGTTCACTACAGCCGGCTCCCCAGAGCTGCCGTCCTCCCCGCTCTCCAGGTACGAGTCCAGAGCTCCTCGGATCAAAACCCTCCAGGAGCGAGCCTCCTCTGGGTTCTCCGCTCTGAGTCTAAGCGTCTCCTTGACGGTCAGGAGTTTGAAAAAGGCCGGCCCTCCTGTAGAAACGTCAGGCACCACGTCCCGGATTTCCTCCACCAGGTGAGTTTGCCGCAGCAGCTTCCTTCCGTCTTGCACCAGAAAGCCTTTCAAAGCCTCCAAGGAGAGGGAGAAGACCAGAGGCGCCCATGTCCGAGCCTCGGGATCTGTGGAGAAGTACAAAACAGCTTCTTTGATGGCGTCCGTTTCCAGATCAGCAGTCCGAGTCCAGTCGAATTCCTGTAGAGGAGGAGACACCTCCTGTCCTCCACACGTCCCCGTGTCAGAGGACGATGAACCGCACTCGGGGCTGGAGGGGGCAGAGGTCGGGGACAATGCATCCACACCGTTCTCACTAGTGGGTTGCAGCACCTCCCACTGGTCATCAACACGAGATGCTGGACGACATTTGTTGACGGCCTCCACTATCCGGTCCACCCAGTCCTCAGCTTCGTCACGATTGGCTGCTCGGAGGTACAGTCGCTTCCCAGGAAAGGCCAACTCGAAGCGGCCGTCGGGCGAGGCGATGCGAGCGTCCTCACATCGCATCAGGGAGCAGTTGTCGCAACATGTCCGCTCCTCCGCGTTGAGATACAGCCGGAACTCGAAGGGAGACAGCTCACAGTAGTAATCACGCCACAATCCCATTGCACCTCGTCGCTCAAGATGACCGAGCTTCAGCAAGCCACGAAAAGGGTTGAACAGCCCTGACAGACGGAAGTGAAAGAAAAAAAGTCAACAAAAGTGATTTACCATGATCTTTAGTCTATGTTCACGTTGTTCAGACCGGCTGACAGCTCAAAACTGCTTTTACAACTATGTTTGACTTTGAAGTCATAAGAAAAATGTGATAAATATCAACGACATTTAAAGAAAACGGCAGTGAAACTGAAGTAGAGCTGCAACGATTTGTCAATTGTTGATAATTGATGAATGAGTTAAAGTAAGTTTTCATGCAAAAATGGGGGAAAAGGCTGTTTTCAGCCCCTCAAATGTGGAGACTTCCTGCTTTTCTCTATTTAATATCATACTAAAATGAATATCTTTGGGTTTAGACAAAACAAGACATTTAAAGACATCACCTTGGAAAATGGAGTGGGTTTTTTTGCATCATTTTATACCAAAGGATTAATAGATGAATCTAGAAAATATTTGGCAAATTAATCGCAGACCTAAACTGAAGTACTAAAGCTACATTTAATTCATCAACATAAAACTGCAGTAATCAGCACTAGTCATTTTCATGTTCCTACATTCTCTAGTAAATGTTGTGCACACCCATATTGTCTAAATAGATGATGAAATGAAAGGGTGACTGTGTTGTTGAACAGTGAATTATGAAACCTGTTGATGTGATGAAATTAGATCATTACAGTAGCTGCTCCATAGTCCAAGCGTTCAGAAATACAAGTTTTATTACATTCCAGTGCAATCTGACCTCATCCCAATAAATGAGGTAACAGCAGCAGGTGGAAAACCCGTGTTGTAACGTCACCGTTTGAGGTGTGGTCACATCTGCAATGTTTTCATTCACACAGTTTCCGGTGCTGCAGGAATGTTCTGCCCTATGTCAACAGTATTATTTACCTTTCAACTTAACTCCTTGGTGGCCATATTTACTGACCCTGGTCAGTAAAGGTATTGATGGCTATATTCACATTCTGAGGATACTCTCAGAGAGCTCCTAACTCAGCCTAAAAATGTCTAGCAAGGATTCCTAGCTTAGAAGCAATTTACGAAACTCCTCAGATCGACTCTGAACAAGGAAGAGACAGAATCTTTTACCTTATGGAGGAGGTGTGGTTGACCCAGTTGCTAGGTATGACACATTCTTTGAAAAAAAGGCGTGATTGGTTGATCAAAATAAAATAAATTAAAATGCACTCTTAGTGATAATGGGCAAAGAATGGCCAGTGATATTGATAGGCCTAATCATACTGTATAATTCAGTCTCTATTAAGACATGATGTAACTATGAATATTAACCTACACAATGTTTGAAAACACAGGCCTAATTACGCAGTAGTCGATTCAAATGCTGGTAGTTTTTATATTTACTTGCTTACTTTTATTTACCATGCTGGTCATTCTACTTCTACTTGATATTAATGGGAAAAAATTGCTCAGCTTTCATTCATTTCTGTGATTGCTGCCCAGTTTATAAGTAGCGGCATTGGTTGGCATGTTAATCTACCATGAACCAGTGAACAAGCCAGTTTCTCCTCTGCTTAAGAAACTCTTAAGCCTCTTAAAAGTCCTCCTGCCTCGCCCGAACAGTGTTTCACCTTACGAGAACTCTTAAGGGCGAATATGCTTTGTGAATAACTTTACCATGATCTAGTCTCAACTGTAAGGGGAAATTCTGATGATTATTTTTCCCAATTAAATCGATTAGTCAAATGTGTTGTTTTGATTGACCAAAAGTCCAAAACTCAAAGATATTCAGTTTACAAAGATTTATACGAGACCCCTGAGAGGCCAGTGAGAAAGATAATCTGGTGATTCATTTTCTAAGTCTGATCTGAAACAAATTCTACTCTGCGTTTATGAATCTTTGACTCGATCATCGTAATAGTATTTTCTATTGACTAAATCGACTGATCATTTCAGCTCTAGACGACAGAGATCGATCTGTGACTGTTTGTATGATATAGATGGAAACAACCCTGTGTTCTCTGTTCCACCAAGAAATGCTGATTAAAGAACAAAAAAACCCATCTAGACTCTGTACTGTATGTTTTCTTCATGTAATCATGGAGATACCTATTTGTCGGCGATGGACGACACTGGGAGGTGACGGAGAGTCCTTGAGCTCAGCCGCGGGAGCAGGAGGAGGCACCTCCTCGTGGTCTGGCACCTCCTCCAGGCGGGGCTTGTAGATGTCATCCTCAGAGATCCAGGAACGAGAATGCTGCAATATAAATTACACACATTTGTTTATATCTTGGAGGGGAAAATTTGTTTTAATCGACTGATGTGTTATGAGAAGATTGTCCACAACACTTTAATGTGTTTATTAAATAGATTTTCTTTTCTTTGTGCATTAATCTCTCTCGTGCATGTTTCACCTTGAGCCGCTGCAGCCTTTACGATAATCTTACCACATTCAATTTAGACTTGAGACTGAGACAGACATGTTAAATTGCCATCAGATTAACGTAAAGTAGTGCAGGTCTTAAAGGGGCCATATGTTCTTTTAACTAGCACACCGTATTGCAAGGAATTAAAATCACCTGACACATTCTATTTAGGGCTGCAACGATTAGTCGATTGACAGGAAATTAAATCAGCAATGATTTTGATAATCGTTGAAGTCATTTTTTTAAAGCAAAAGGACCAAACATTCTCTGTTCCCAGCTTTTCAAATGAGGGAATTGCTGCTTTTCTTCGTCTTATAATCATTATAAACCGAATATCTTACCGAATATCTAAAAATATATCTAAAATATTCCATAGTTGCAGCCCTACTTTTAAGGCTTTCTAACAAACATGAGTTTGAAATATGAGAACCAAATTTTCTTATCAGAAAAACCCATCTGCGCTGTACTCAATAAATAGACCACAGTCAGTTTGTAAAGAGCAGTTCCTGTTATCATGTGTCTTTGGGGTAAGTAGTGTGAGAACTACAAGAAACATAAATGAATGGATTCTTTCTCTGTTAAGGGTCATATTGAGAGAAGCACAAATGTGTCACTTATCTGGACTCATTTGAATGACGAATGTGTTAACATTACATTTATTAATATATTGTGACATCCTGGAGCTGTCCCTGACTGGACATCATGTGTACAGTTAAGAATACAGAATTATTATATAAGAATTATACATTAGGTGTTTGATTGGTATTTTATGGCGCAGCAAGTTAACGGTCAGTGCTTTATTTTATCCACAACATCCTGAAACAGAGCGGTTTTATTTCATACCGAGATCTTTCAAACACAGCAAGACTAACGTGACTACTCAAGATCTCCTTGAGTGGGAAAAAATAACAATTTTCCATGAAGTATTAAATAGCTTTTGTTGGTTTTCCACCCTGACGAAGAGTAAGGTGTCCTATTTGTCATTTCTTCAGTGGGAGTAGCCCAATAGCAATTCAGGAACATGGGCAATTCTGCATTTCCTCTCTCTGTAAAACCCTCATTATCTATTACTGTTTTATATACCTATTACTGTTATACTCAGGAACCAAAACACATCTTTTGCATTTTTATGTAAGCTATGTTAGCTTTGTACAATTTGCATTTGTTTGTATAGTTATCTTTTATTTGTATTAAATGATTTTCTACAGTTATCATTCCTGCACTGTTTTTACTTTTTAAAATCACCCTTTGCAGGACTGTAAGTTACTGGCTATGTTAGTATTATGCACATTTTCCACAGTAATCATTATTCTTGCACAGTTTTTTATCTATCTATCTAGAACAGTCAGGTGAATATCCGTACATCTTTTACTATGCAAATACACTTACTGATAGAGAGTCTGAGGACATTTTCCTGCTCAGGATGCTGGTGGAGCGACGTGAGCCTTGATGCACTGAAGGCTCTGAGGTTTCTGCTTCTTTCTCTTCCTGGACAGGCTCAGGATTTTCCTGAAAACTGGTCGTACGTTCTTCTTCTTCTACAGACTCCACAGGCTCACTGACTGTAGAGAGCGTGTCCAAGTGTAACTCAGGAGAAGTATTGATGCACACTTCAGAGGGAGAGTCGTTAACATGGATCTCATCAGATGTCGGTTGCGGCTCTGAATCAGAGTTTGGGAGTTGGTCCACGGGGTCTTGGGATAATGTAGGGGGACCCTGGGTCTCGCTGTCGGAGCCGCTGAAAACGGCTGCCTCCGAGTGCGGATCTGGATCAGTGCTGGAGACAAAGGAGTCTTCACGCATGGAGTCCTGACTGCAGTGTCCGCTCTCCCTGTACTCCGTCAGAGAACTGCAGAGACAAGGACAAGTCATGATATTGTTTACTGCAAGCTCAGAACAAATGTTCGCACAGCAAAGTAAAATTCAAGTACTTTTCAAGCACTTTCAAGGTACTTAAATCAAAATTGCTCAAAGCCTTTTTCATCACATCTAAATTCTAACTATAAATGCAATTGTAAAAAATTATTTACAGAATTCCTTTATACCCACAGCAATATCAACATATATATTTATTTTACCAGCTGTTCATATTAAGGAGACACATATTAAAATATTTTTGTGTTTACGTAAGTGATTGTGGAGATAAAACACCAGATGATGTTGAAAATCAAGCATACTTCTAACCTTGAAAACATAACGGTTAAAATTAAGCATTTTCCAAACTTTCAATACTTTGTAGGAACCCTTTTATTTGAAAAGAAATTAGTTTATTGTTGCCCGTTTCTAATTTTAAATGATGAAGCTTACATTATTCTATATTTTTCTTATTGTCAACAAATCCAAAGAAAAGCCGCAAGGTCATTCATTCCTACTTAAAAACTTTTTAACCAACATTAGTAAATAGTGCACTTGTTGGGGACTATTTTCAGCAGCGGATTAATCCACATTTGGTGCCCTAGTGAATATTTACAGCAGCAGGACAGTATATAGGATTAACTCAAAAATAAACTTCAGTGTGTGTGTGTGTGTGTTCATGGTAATGAAGGAACATGTGACCCAGTGCAACAGTGAGGCACAGAGGAATAAGTTATACCATATTTATATATCAATACTTGTTTTTAGGATTAATTCATTGCTGCTTTTGGTATTTTTTAATTGGATTTGCTGACAATAAGTAAAAATATAGAATATCAACACACTTATCCTTTAACTCTTGTCTTATGCTCATATCCAAAGACACACTTACTCCTTCTGTGGCCTCTTGGTGCTGATGTTGACAGACATGTCCAGGTCACATGAAAACCACTGCTCTCCTGTTGGGCTGCGGGGGTCCTGCCCCTGCAGGAGGCTGTCAGAGCTCAAGCTGGACGAGAGCTGAGAGGAGCCTGTGGTGTCCAGGCTTAAATTAGATGAGTTGAGAGCAGTCCTACCCCCTTGTAATACACCTGTCCCTTTCCCCTGCAGCATCCCTGGGCACCCTCTCTGCGTATCCTGCGTGTCTGATGAGCCTGACGACTGAGACACTGTATCCCAAGATTCTTTATACATTGGCTTGGTGGCGGGATGGTCTCCGCCGTTGAGGGACAGGTCGACTGTCTCGGCCTGGGAGAAGGGGCAGAGTCCAGCGAGAGCCAGAGGCGTGGTGGTCCATTCGTTGAGGACAGCCGACTTGTAGGAAAGGCTGAATGTAAGCGAGGCCAGACCTTGCAGGTAGCTGAGCAGAACTTCCCGCTCCTCGGTGTTCAGGAGCAAGGCACTGGGCTGGTAGTGGGCCCGCAGCTTGGAGCCCTCACGAAACAGCGATGCAAGGTAGCACTCCAGCAGGCCGTGGTTGAGGGCCAGCCGCAGCCATGCTCGGCAGCGACCCACGTCCGTGCCCACAAAGCTGATCTTCTCCAACTCTGTGACCACATCACTGGGGATTTAACAGAGTGTTATTACACTGTATACTAAGATCTCACAAAAATAATTTATTGATGTCTAGGGCTGCATCTAACGATTACTTTCATTATCGATTAATCTGCTGATGCATTTCTTGATTAACTGGTTTATAAAATGTCAGTAAAACGGGAAAAATAACCATTAGAATTTCCTTATTCTATGTCTCTAGATGTGGCGACTTTTTAGGCAAATTTGTGGCAAATTTATTTCTAGAAAGCATCTCGCAACAAATTAAGCTACTTTTTCACACAATCAAGGAAAAAGCGAGAAATATATTCAAGTATATTATATTGTAGTTCATTCCCATGCATGCTGCTCAGAGTAATAATATAATAATAAAATAATACACACACTTTTAAATTCTTGTAAATAAATACTGATTCATAAATAGTTCTGCATAAATAAACAGATACATTAATACATAGTTTGGGTAATTCATAAATAGTTGACTCTATGATAGACCTATATACACAGTATTTAATAGTATTTTATGATTCTTTTCTGTAAATACTATTTACATATTATATTCATAATTTATGAACATACAATTCAATTTTCCATTACAGAAAAGTTACAAAAATGTTTGTGTATGCTGTCCAATAAGAGTTCTTAGGAAAGAAAGAAAATCGGCCAATAAAGTTGCCTTCATTGCATCTCTACTTGAAATTGCCGTTTTTTTTCGACCAACAATCCAAACCCCAAAAACCTTCAGTTTATTATCACATAAGACAACGAAAAGCAGCAAACCGTCACATCAGAGAAGCTGGAATTAGTGAATGTTTGGCATTTTTGCTGGAAAAACGAATGGAAGGATTGTCCAATCATCTAAATAGTTGCAGATAAATGTTCCGTTTATCTAATCTGACGAATCATCTCAGTTCTTATGAAGTCTTTTTAGAATAAATGTGCCTTTACCTGTGGGTGACGGTCTTGAGGAGGCTCCAGAAGAAAGGCTGAGGGAGCGGACCTCGGTCTCCCTTCCTACTTCGGCCCCCAGCCTCCAAGCGGACATACTTGCTCTTGATACCGTGGATGAAGATGGCCTCCAGGGCACAGCAGAGGAGGTTAGCGTCGCCGTCTTCACTGGTGACCACTGTGTCTGACGTTACATATCGCTTCTGCAGGGCCTTGAGCGACTGTGCCAGCTTCTCTTTGATCTACATGCAACAATGTGTGGGAGAGGGAAATATTATCATCTTCCTTATTTCTTTTGGAGAGGTGTGGTTCAGATGAGAGACAGGTTAGCAAATAACTTCTCTGTTCACCAACACACATGAGCCACAGTAAATAAAAAAAGCCAGCACATTTTCTTCATTCCAATCTACAGTGTGATGTGGAATTGAGGTCAGTGGCCATGTTGTTACAAAACACAGCCTGTAGATTAGGTCACATGACGCCTACTGTCAGCTGACATGGAAAGACACAGAACTTTAACGTATAAAAAGCGAGCTTACATTACGCAATAGGTTGCATTTTTAGGCAACACTAAACACTTCAAAAAGCAATGGTCTTGGTATTCTCGACGCTGAGCACTGACGCACTCTTCTTTTACTGTGCTTGATTTGGCAGGACTTTAGCAACACAGCTAAAAAAGATATTCTATTCTGATTTCTTGCCTGCTTTCATAGTTTCCTCCTGACTCACATACATGAATGTGGCAAGTCAGCAGTACATTGAACAATGTTTTCAAAGCCCTGTTGTAAAACACCATATTAAAACAGTCATACAGTATATTCTGCAAGGGTTCCCACACATTCTTTAACATCAAATATCTAATTCAAGGAGTTTCCAGGCCCATTTCTCTCAATTTCAAGGACCCAACGCAGCATAGCTTAAGACACGGATCAGGGTTCCTTCCTGTTACAACACTGATGATTTTTATAACGAGAACGAGCTGGTTTTCCAGAAGCTCACTGACAACAATTAAAAACAATGAATGTGAAAGAGACATCTGAACGTATTCTTTTTTACTAATGTTAGGTAAAAAACAAATATCAAAAGAACTTCAATTTCTATTCTTGCACAAAATATATAAATTCAAGCACTTTCAATGACCGATGTCTATTTATGTCTATTTTCAAAAACTTTCAAGGAGTTTATTTTTCCTCACATTCACAAACTTTAAAAGCACCAGTGGGAAACTTTTACTTTTAATTAAGCACTCATTCTCCAATGCTTTTAGATGATCAGCTATTGTTTTGCCATTGATTCTGCGTCTGGTCTTGTCTTTTTAAAATCATTAGATTGTCTGTTAAACCGATTCTAATGGCAATGTTACAAACAAAGAATTGATTTTAAAATACTTCTTATTGTTTTTAAATCTACATCGTTGACAAGCTCACTGAATACACACCAGACAGATCCATTAGATCATCGAATAAAGTTCTCCTCACTATACCTAGAATAAATTCAAAATCAGTTTATGGTGCCTTCAGTTATTATCATCCTACTCTCTGGAATCATCCACCACATGGACTAAGGTCTGCTACAACAGTGTCTTCTTTTGAAGCAGACTAAAACATATACTTTTTTCACAAGCTTTTAAGTGTGTGGTTAAAGTGTAAAACTATTATTTTAGAAATCAGTATTATTATTATCATTTAATAATAACAATAAAAATAATAATAATAATACATTCTTGTCTTATTCCTTTTTTATTGTAACATCTTCTCTAACCTTATCGTATGCGCTTTATAGGCTGTATGTAATACCTTCTTATCTTATATGTTCCTATATGAATTTGTCATGTATGATCTTTGTCTTTTCGAGTCTAAGCCTGTTGTATGAAATATATACCCTAAATATAGCATATACTGTATATATATATATATGTATACATACTGTATACATACATACATACATACATACATACACACACACAGTATATATACATATACACACTGTATACATATATACATATACACTGTATACATATATACTGTATACACATATACAT
>CALSBV010000421.1:277611-407058 GCA_943590825.1 Bovichtus diacanthus
TGTGTGTGTGTGTGTGTGTGTGTGTGTGTGTGTGTGTGTGTGTGTGTTTCTCTGGTTTAATGTTTTTATTGATTCCAAAGCCAAAAGATAAGCAAGTAGATACTAATTTTCAAGATGAAATGCAAAAACATTTTATGGTTTCCAGCTTCTGAAACGTGAGGATTTGCGGCTCGTCTTTGTCGCATTATTGTAAATAAAATATATTTGGGTTTGGAGAAGTTGCCTTGTACTCTCGAAAATTGTTACTGACATGTTTCACTGATTTCTGATGTTTTATGGACCAAATGTCAAGAAAATAATCATCAGATTATTTGACGATTTAAATAACTGTTAGTTGCAATTATTTTTGCCTGCTGGACATGAAGATATCCTGATGAAAATAGCCACAGGGAATAAAGCAGCTTTACTCTGCCAGGCAGCCAAACCTGAAAGCAGCAACATGTCCTTCTTCAGTAACTTCAGTCAGCACTGGGGAGGCAGAGCGTGCAACCACAAAAATATGCAAATAAATCAGACACCCCACCTCCTTATTTCTTGTAAGAGGCACTGCTTATTTTCGTCTGTTGACACTCATGTACAAAAAAATAGCAACTGGGCAAGCGAGCCACTATATAGTGCTGAAACGAGCAGCTGTTTACGAGGCACGATGTCAGTACTGGAGATGAAAACATGACAAATGTATATAGCTTATAGCTAATATACAGTAGCTTCTTCCTCTGTGCCATAGAGTTCCATTGTTGGCCAAAAATGTTATAATATTTTTTAATTTCTTCCTTACCATGAGGACATTGTTTATGTTGAGTCAGCTCTACATACATTGTCCTGCTGCTGTAAATACTCACTGATGCTCCAAACGTGTGTTAATCTGTAGGTGCAAATAGTCCCCTACAAATAACACCCTACAAAAAGATGAGAAGGACACTCTTGATTGATTTCCAATTTCACAAGTCTACTCTCAAGTTTAAAAGTGAAATGTGACAGAATTAAACGTTCAGCAGTCAACAGTGTGGCCTTTTCACTGTAAAACCATCAGAGGGCCTCAGTGCACCGGTGTACTTTCACATAATACAGCTAGTGACAACATAAACTCACAGCTCACTTTTCCCTACAAGAAGTATTTTATTCTCACATTATAGTAACGATTTTTACAATAACAAAATGATATAAATGTACGATACAGAAAGAAGAAAGAAACATGTTTGTATATACAGGCAACACTGACTGTGGATGTACCAGTAAAGCTCTGCCTCCATTAGAAATGTAAACAAAAGGAGGACACCGTCTCGTGAATTTCACTGTACCATCAGGAGACTTCAGCTAAGTGCAGCAGCGTGTCAATCTCATATAGGACTGCTGCAGGCCACATTAAGAACCGCCAGGCTGCGGCAGCAGGATAAGACAAAGAGACCCCTCCTAGAGGAAACATTCATGATTTTCTTTTATCCCCCAGGGTTGATGTTAAAACAGTGCTGAACACATAAACAAGAGACAACCTGCTATAGTCTATTGTAAAAAAACAAACTAGAAAACTGTAAAAGTGCTTATGTTGATCATGTATATATATTCAGAGTAAGACGTTTTAAATTCAGTTAAGACTTACACAACGGCGAGCGAAGCAACCTTTCTACACGGGGACAGACTTCAAGGACAGATCATCAAGATTTTCTTCGTAAAGATGCAGATAGGTGTGATTATCTACACATTGGAAAGTTGGGTATTCCTTTAACTTCAGAGTCGTGTATTTAGCTGTGCGTGCTCCGTTTCAGAATATCAGGTTAATTCAAGATCAGGTCAAAAGACAAAAATGTTATATTATTGTTATTAAGTAGACGGATTAAATGAACAGGGAACAGTTCTGTTAATGTAAACACCACATCTGAAGTTTACAGTCACAGTGTTTAAATCTAAATGGTGAAATGGAAAGCCAGTGGCCGCTTGTTTTGATATCTCTGAGGGGACTGAAAAAAATTGACAAAACATTTATAAGACATGCATAAAAGGGATGAAATCATCTTAAAAAACAGGAAGGTCTTACAACTGCTCTAACTTGACCTGGAAGGGTTATAAATAGTGCAATATAAACTGGGCCTTCAGTTGTTACCTGCATTAGCCGGCCCATATTATTGTTTACTCATAAAGAATAACAGAGATCAGGATTTCACTGGTAGAAGGGGATAAATGTGATCACGATTAGCCTTAATTTTCAGTTGTATGTATAAAACTAACTCCACCATAGAAAATCATTGAGTGTCTAATTGAAATAATTAACATGCAGAACCTTCACATTGATGAGATTCCACATAAAAGTGACGTAAAGTAAGCATACTAATTTAATTTTCAATTATTGCTCTAGAGTTGGATAATGGTGCTGATTTCATGTCATATCAGAGGAAGCAGAAAAGACTGGATATCTTATTGCTTTTTAAATGTACACACTGTGTATGACATAAACACAGCACTAAATATTATAAAATGATAATTGAGGTTTCCCCATGTGTTGTTCAAGTTACCTTTTGGTTAGAAACTGGGGCACATAGTTTGGTTTTCTGCAGATAGCCATACAAAAAAAAGTTATTGCTGGCCTAAATGAAAGTGTCAACCATAGCGTGCATTAAAATGAAAAAGAATTCGTAGAAAAAATTGTAAAATATGTTTAGGATTTTTCAGACATACAGGGTGCTGTATCTTGCCATTCTCAAGATTGATTTTTCACTAGAAAGCTTTCATATTACAGATTCTGGTCCACTATTATGTTTAACCCTGCAATAACAAACACTACCATGTTTTAAAAAAAAAAATGTTTTATCAGCTGACAGTGATGCAGATCTCTGAAAAGCCAGTGCACAGTTAAAAGCTGAGAAATCATATCTAATTGTGACCTTAATTTGGAAATGTCAATTAAAGCGTCACGGGCATAGAAAAGAGAGTGTACTGTAGATACTTGCCCATATTATGTCCTTACCAGAATTCAAGACTTTAGACCCATCAGAACAAATGTTGAGGCGTTTTTTCCTTATCATACTAAATATAGTCTTTGGACAAAAATGGCCTGTGGCTATATTTGCTGATGTCTATATGATTATTATCAAAGAAATCCATGTAGTCCAGTTTCACATTTAACCCAAAAAGACACTTGAATATCACATTCAAAAGCAGGGATTGTTGCTTAGGTTTAATTATAAAAGGCAGTTTAAACATTCATTAGCACTGTGTAACATCTAATGTGGAAATATAACTGCTAACATTACTTCCTTGGCTGCTGAAAAACAGGGGGATGACATCATTAATTGTCTTATGCTGTTTGTTACACAATTGTCTCTCTCAGATTTGCATGTAGGCTGAAGAGGTGTGGGTTGGGGGCAGAATGTAATAAAACCTCATTAGTAATTTCTACAGGTACAACCATGATATTTGGCTCGGAGGGCTCAGAATCACATTGGGCCTCTGTGTCATGTGACAATGTCTCAGGATTAGGAGGCCGTTGGTTTGCAAGACTTTCTAAATCCGCCTGCTCCATCTCCTCTGCAAGGTCCACGTTGCTCCCATAGAGCACCCCCATCCTTCGTGCGAGCATGCCCTCTTTCTCTGGTGGATCTGCACCATCGTCCTTTCTACCCACCCTCTTACAGCGTTGCATAAAAGCGGCGTGGCGTACGCAGCGTTTCAGCAGGTGCTTGCGGTAAGCCCTCTGAACGACTACAGCGGCCATCTGCTCTTCTTTGTGGCGCACCGTTGTGGTAATCGGCGCAAAGGAGTCTGAGGTGGGGTTGCTCAGGATGAACTTGGCCTCAATGCTGTCCCGCATTGCCGCCATCTCCACCGTGTCTCCCAAGACCATCTGTGTGACGGCCAACAAGACATCCAGGCAGTGGATCCTGTCCCCGATGACCAGGGGCAGATCCATTTCCATCAGGGGAAGCCGGTTGGGCTTGGCAACCCTCAGCGGCTGCTGCAAGGCATCACAGAAATCTGAGAGCCGGCTATACTCAATGAACTGAGTTCCGTCTACGTCAAACCTCTCCCAAGTCTCATTGAACATCTCAAAGTCCTCCTCGCACAGTGCGTCGCCACTCTCCTCCTGCGCCACGTTGAAATTCTCCAAGATGATGGCGATATACATGTTGACCACCACTAAGAATGAGATGATGATATAGCCGCAGAAGAATATCATGCTCATGAGCGGATTGCCACAGTTGCCCTTTACATCCGTGCCTGGGTTCTCGAAGTCTGGATCACAGTCTGGGAACTCTTTATTCAGCATTGGAAGTAAAAGCCCATCCCAGCCGGCGGACGTCGTGATTTCAAACAAGCAGATAATGCTGCCACCAAACGTCTCAAAATTAAATATATCATCGATTCCAGACTCCTTTTTGACATAGGCAAAGTTTGACATACCAAATATGGAGAAGATGAACATAATGAGGAAGAGCAGGAGGCCAATGTTGAATAGGGCGGGAAGTGACATCATTAGAGCGAAGAGAAGCGTCCGAATGCCCTTGGCTCCTTTAATAAGACGCAGAATCCTGCCTATTCTGGCCAGTCTGATCACTCTGAACAGAGTTGGTGACACAAAGTACTTCTCAATTAGGTCTGAGAGCATTGTACCTGAAATAAAAGGAGACAATGTATGAACACCTATTGTCTGTTTGAACACAGTAGCCATTTGCAGTTTCTAAGTAATGCAATTCACCCACCAGCTATGGACAAGATGACCACAACAAAGTCAAAAACGTTCCATCCGTTGGTGAAGAAGTATTGTCGCAGGGCAAAGAGCTTCAAAGTACACTCTCCGGTGAAGACGACAATGAAAGCCACATTTACTTTAAAGAGGAAATCTTCCTTCTCTGCGCTTTGGTTGTCCGTCTCCACCATCATGGTCACCATGTTGAGGCAGATGAGCACCATGATGAAGATGTCAAAGAACTGCTGACTGATGAAGTCAAACACCACTCCCTGGATTAGGTTCTGCAGGTCAAAGGAAAGGCGAGGAACACAAACACAAATCCAATAGGGTCATTTGGCCTGTTCACACCAGCAGTGTGCAGTGTGAAGGGTCAACGCAGCGGTCACAGGTCAAGTTGTCATACCACACATGCTGTGCTGATGTGCCATTACTGCGGGTTGCCTCGTTTATAAACTGAACAAGAATATAAAAGAAACTCTTTTGTTTTCGCTCCCATGCTTCACGAGTGTAAATGAAAGATCCAAGACTTTTTCAATGCACACAAAAGGCTCATTTCTCTTATTTCTTTTGTGCACAAATTTGTCAAAATCTGTCGAAGTGAGCACTTCTCCTTTGCCAAGATAATCCATCCACTTGGCATGTGTGGCTGATTAGACAGCATTATTATTACACAGGTGTGCCTTGGGCTCGTCACAATAATAGGCTATTCGAAAATGTGCATTTATTAGGCACTCTGAACTTTGGATTTTATGTGACCATGGCAACAGATATGCCCCCCCCCCCCCCCCATCACACGGCATACATCCGTGCAGAGAACACTACTCCAAAGTACCAGGCGCCATTAGAGATAAGCTTTTCCCCACTCAAGTCGGTTACAATGACAAATTCCAGTCAGGTCAAGACCCTGCTGAGGATGACGAGTACGCACAGGCACTGTCGAGGTCTGCGAATGTGAGGCCGGTTGCATGTACTGCCAAATTCTTGGGGCGGCTTATAGTAGTGAAATGAACATTCAAATCATGGGCAACAGCCCTGGTGGACATTCCTGCAGTCAGCATGCTAATGGCACACTCCCTCAAAACTTGAGACGTCTGTGGCATTGTCTTGTTTAAAAAGGCACATTTTAGATTGGCCTTGTAGAGTGACCAGCCTAAGGAAGGTGTCATAATCATGCTGCTAAATCAGTATCTTTTTTATCAAAATTGTCAACTTGTGTGCAAAGAAAGTCATAAAAGTGTTACATTTATATTTTTGTTCAGTGTACTTTTCAACATTAAAAATAAATATTCAAATAAGAGTCTTTCCTAAACAATATAACACATATTGCTAATATAACTATCAGTTGTGAATGAATGACATACCGTTGGACGTGGAATCGGCTTCTGCGGCTTCTTCGAACCAAGTTTCTTCATGGCATCGTAGTACTTTTTTTGTTCCTCAGTCATAAAGATGTCTTTATCTCCAAAGTGCAGACACAACATAATACAAACATCATTACAGGAATTTAATGGAGATAAAAACCAGTATAGATGTAACTTAGAAAACAAAACATAAATTGCTGTTGTATTGGTACAGACTACTTCTTATAAAGAAGTGGAATACTTATCTTTTTCTTTTGTTGGTTGAAATTGTCAATAATGACACCAATGAAGAGGTTGAGCGTGAAGAAAGAGCCAAAGATGATGAAGATGACAAAGTAAATGTACATGTAGAGGTTGATCTCATAAGAAGGCTGCTCCTCTACCTAAGAAAGGAAGAAAACATTTAAATCATTAGAAAATGATTTAAGAGAAAGCAGTCCTTTCCCCGTCACTAAATTATTAAATAGATGGTTGTGAGACTGAGTGGCGAAGACACAGGATTAAAGGTTAAACCGGAATATGATACGAGTCAGGAAGGGCACTTGTTGATCCAAAGACTCACTGCACCGTCACCATCTGTCACATATATATTACATATAGATTAAATTATCACAAAGTGCATGGGGGTGTGGGAAAGCGAAAGGAAAAATATTTAAACTCCTGACTTGTATTTCTTAATGTTATCTATTTTATTTCTATCCATATACCCAATTAAAAAAAAGGTTAGTTATTTGGGATTTCTTATATGTAATTCCTCCATTCTCATAAGTTGTCATGACTGTTTTTCTAAATACTATTACGTCATTTTCTAATTTACCAAAAGTAGAAAACAAAAGACTATAATGAAGAGGCTTCTGTACAATGTATATCACAATGTCAACTTGCGCGATATAGCACTCAGAGATTTTTTGAGTTGGTTAAAAAAGAGACTATATGTAGAAAACTGCACTTTAAAATGTAATTCTAGATTCTTTTTGATTTTTATTAGTGTCTTTTGTGTTCAGTTCAATGTTCAATTTGATTAATAACATAATGTTGAAAAGAGTTTCCAATTTATTATTTTTTTTTATTCAACAAGCTATTTGTTGTATTTAGGTAACTTTACCGAAAGTATCAAAAAGGCAGAACTCAGTACTCTAATATCCGTTCATTTATCAGAAGTAAAATCGTTTTCCTGCAGCCCTACTGTACACAGGCTTATTTTAATTTAATTAGAAAGTGTTAACCTTCTATTCAGAACTGATACATATGACTATTAAACAAAGGGCTGAAAGTACTACTGTAAATAATAACTACCTCTCTTGAGTCAACGGCAGCATACATGATGTCCATCCATCCTTTAAAAGTTGACTGAAAACACAGAGCAGTGTTTCAAAATCATCAGACATAACAGCTTTTACAACAATTTGACTTCCAAGTGTACAATAATAGAAACAACACTCCTCACCACTTGAAGCAGTGACAGGTAGCCTTGTCCCACATTGTCGTAGTTGACCTTGACGTTGACCCAGCGGGCCTCCTGCGTGGCCTCTTTGATGGCCATGCAGTCGCTCTTGTTGTTGACCTCCGACATGGGGAAAAGCTCGTCCGTGGTGGTGTTGATGCAGCGGTAGAACTTCCCAGCAAACAGGTTAACTCCCATGATGCTGAAGATGAGCCAGAAGATCAGACACACCAGCAGCACGTTGAAGATGGAGGGAATCGCTCCAACGAGAGCGTTCACAACCACCTGCCCAAAAGAGAGGACTTTGTTCAAATAAAAAAGGGATGATAATAAAAACGTATATAAGCAACAATTTCTACCCGTACCCTTACCTCAGTCAGCTCTGGTACAGCAGCCGTGGTGTAAGCATGCATTCAACACACATTGTAGAGGAAAGCCAGTCAAATTGGTATCATAATGCATTAAACATCACAGCTTTTGCATCATCTATGTTAGGTGGTGGAATAAGTATTCAGATTGTTTACTTAAATAAAAGGTAATAGTAGATCAAAGCAAAAATACTCTATTACAAGTAAAAGTCATGCATTTTAAATGCCACTTTAGTAAAAGTACAAAAGTACTTCAATTATCAAAAGTAAAAGAACTCGTTTTGTAGTAAAGAAGCCCTCAAATGGCAAATTCCTATCTATCACAAGATCGATTGTTAATCAAGCAGAATTGTAATGTTGTAGCTGCTTGAGGTGGAACTAGATTTAACTACTTTATATCCAAAGGGACACTAAATGAATCTGAGGGGCAGTGAGTAAGAAGTAAACACAAAGTGCTGCTACCCAAATGTGTTTTCAGTTTTTGGACGTTTCTCTAGTTTAGCAACTTGGAACTCCAGCTGTCAAATAAATAATACAACATTTCCCTCTGAAATGTAGTGGAGAAGAGTATAAAGTAAACATAACTTGGAAATATACAAGCAAAGTACAAGTACTTCAAAATTGCACTTAAGTACAGTACTTGAGTAACATGTACTTAGTTACTTTCCACCACTGGTTAGCCATGCACATTGCTCAAACATGGTCGCACGGCCAAAAACTGACCCTCATCCCTTCAAATCTCGACAGCGCTCGAAGAGGCCTCAGCGCCCTGAGAGTCCTGAGGGATTTGATTGGTCCAAGGTCAGAGTATCCCATCCAGTTGGCAGCTAAACTAATCAGGGAAATCTGTGGCAGAATCAAAACATTTCCTATTCAAGTGTTACCACGGACTCTATCTGTCCTAAAAGATGTTTGTACTCATGTTCTGTTTGAAGCTACACAAACAGATTTAAATAAGATGCCATAACTTACATCTACAATGAAAAAGTCTAACCAACACCAGGCGTTGGTGAAGTAGGTCTTGAAGCCGTATGCGACCCATTTAAGGATCATCTCGATGATAAAGACGTAGGTGAAAATTTTGTCAGCGAATTCCAGAATAATTTTGATGGTTCGCCGTCTTTCTATGTATATGTCTTCAAAGGCCTGCCAAAGGAAGATATGAGACACCTAGATACACGTTCTAACAGTAATACAGTATCTTAACGCTATCAGAAAACAGTCAACATTTCTAAATGTGTTGCACTGATGACAGCACTCACCAGAGCTCCGCTGCTGAGGAGGATCATAAAGATTATGAAGGTTTCAAACCAGTCATGCTCCACAATAGTGAAGCAAGTCCTGCGGAGGTTCCACCATTTCTTGCCTCTACCTTGGGTGATGTCCACAGTCAGACATGGCCAGCGCTTCACACAGTCTGAGGGGAGAGCAAAATCAAAAGGTTCATTGAAGATCATTTTACAGTTCTTGTTTAAATGATCCTGTTTTACAATGGTTTCACTTTCATACTGTCAGTAAAGCAGGCCTCCGGCTCCACGGGGTCCGGCTCTTCCTCTTCCACTTCTTCTGGCTCAGGCTCAGGTGGTTGATAGTCCACTGTGCTACACACTGAAGAATCCCCATCATTCAAAGCACCCATCAGCTAGTCAAGAATTACAATTAAAGCTCAGTTATAAAGCCACCATGCAAAAATATACATTATTGATCCCCCCCACACACATTTATTTTGTGCAGAACCCCGGACAAAGTTGTTTTTTTTCCACCATGTGAGATTTTTCGGAGATACTCACTTCGACTTTTCCCAGTAAACTACTTTCATCTTCTAAGTTTTCCTGAAATTGCACAGGAACAGAGAATGAACTTGAAAGTGTCAAACTTATCTTGCACACAAGTTTCTTTTACCTCCAAAAAATATTGTAACATTTGATTAGCTTCGTGTTATTAGTTTATATGTAGGTGAGGGTTAATGCTCCAGGCTCTGCACAACGTCTACACACGTGTTCTCGCTTACATCGCCTGAAAAGACTTCTTCTCTGGACCTTTACAATTTATATTATTACACTGATTTGGTGGCGTCACGTAAACATTAGTGTAATCTTAAAAGCTATTATCACTTATTCCATATTATCTCCTCTTTTCCGCAGGTCAGAGTTCACCCTCGTTCATCTTTGACTTTGTTTTATCACAATAATGACTTTATTTAAATAGCATCTTTTAAAAGGAAGTTACAACGTGCTTTACAGTAAAAAGTATTAATAGAAGTAGATAAATCCAAAACATAACATATAAAACTAGATTAAATGATTTAAATATTTACAATAAATAACATTAGTTAAGAAAAATCTAAAAGTAAAAGATAATACTGAGTTTGCCTGCCTGAGATTCTAGATTTGTGTATGTCATCACACTACTAGAATACAAATTCATTATAATATCAATGTTTATTTATTACCCGCATCAGAAACCTGACACTGTGTTCTTTTCTAGGGTTGAGTGTGGGTACATTGTGTTGAGCAGAAACATAATGTGACCATTGTAAGGGGTATAGAAATAGAATAGGAAAAGAACGGACATTCCTATTCAAATCAAAGTGGCAGAATGGTTAGAGCGGCAGCCATTTTTAGGTGTTACGTTTCCATTGCAACAGGCTAACTTCTATATAAACTTCCGTATAAACTGACTTGCAGCAAGTTGCGGCCTCACTAAGTTGGGGTTTTGGTGTAACAACTAAAAGGAACAGTGGAGTTGTAATGTTATGAAGCATTCAGAGCCACAGTAAATTAAACTTAAAGCTTCATCTGCAAACTCTCCAGCAAACTCTCCCAGCAGCTCCACATAAAGGACAAGCTAGCCACCCGTCTCCGGAGGTGCGTACTGACGTGTGTGTTGTCATATTAACAACTAAAAACAAACGCTATTTTCTTTTGTACTAGTCAAATGACCATAGAAAACAGCTTCATATCTGTTTTTCTCCTATTCCATTTCTTTGGTGAGGGGAATATCAATCAGGCACATATACAGGTGTACCATGATTGTGTAGGACCTTTAAAAAAATGTTTTTAAATGAAGTTCAAAGGGCTCTGCACACCTATAGTGCTTTGAAAGGCAATAGTCAAACCAGAGATAAAAAAAAACAACAACTTATGGTCACTTTCAATGTGGCTCCGTAAGAGTCTCTCACATGGCTTATAAGGAGGACCATGAAAGGGGGTAATGAGTTACATGCCACATTTTATTTTGTATGTATATTTTGTATTCATGCCGTCATGAAAAGTGGGGAAGTTCTCAGTGTCGAATAGGCTCATCCAGATGATTGTCAAAACAAAAAGCTTGTCAGAGAGGTCAGCCCGTGTGCAGAGAACTTTATTTATACTGTTTAACCTGTCATTTTGATATTGACACTGCAGTTAAAGTGAAACTGCAGTTAAAGTGAAATATAGATGCTGGGACTATAACTGCATTTCGTTGCACAACCCTGTGTTGTACAATGACAATAAATCATCCTTGTATCCTTGAAAAATAGAGGCTGTTGGTTGGGGATGTATTATCAGTGCACGTAGATGGATAAATAGATTGATATTTGTTGATTTACTGTACTTACCAAGTAATGTGGCTTATGTTTCTCATCTAAAAACTCTGAGTCATCTGAGTCATCAGCATCATCAGCATTATCTTCATCCAGGTTTTCAAAGTCTGACTCTCCCTGAGCGATTGGCACATTGAGACTGAGCTCTCCATCTACAATAAATCCAGAAGGCTGGCCTTCAACCAGACAATTAGGTATTCCATCAGCTGTTTTGAAATTCTGACTGGAGTCCAAGTGGTTCATTTCGATTCCCTCCGCTTTCGGGTCCTCGTCGTTCGTTCCCTCCTCAGGGTCCTTGGGCTTTCTGTTGAGATTCTGCAGGACCAATCGAACAATGAACGCTTTGAACCAGTCGATGCCTCGTGTGATCCTGCCAATGGCGATCTGGAGATTGTTCATCTCTCCATCGTCGTCCCCCGCGGAGAGGTTGTCTCCGCTGAACGAGCTGAGCAGCAAGGCCAGGAAGAGGTTCAGCACCTGACCAAGGAAATGTGAAGGTAATGATAAATATACACTGCAATGTAAATCTGGTATTTCAAGCAGAGTAAAATTAACACAATGTCAACAATTTCCTTTTGTACCTTGAAGTGAAAAACCCCCAAAGAATGATTGCGAGAGATGCACACAGTTTGTATTTAGTACGTAGCGACAGTAGGCCTATATGAAATACCCAGATAGTTTGTTCGTATCTGTGATTAATGATGAAAATGAAATCCTCATAATCATTTTCTGACATTTTTACATGAAAAAGTACTTTAACGATTAATCTATTGTCAAAATAGTTTGAAATCATTTTTATGTGGATCCACTAATTGATCAGCTCTAATGTCAACATTGCTGAACTAAACACAAAAGTCTGGTCCATCTTAAATACACATATCAAATTGGTCCTGTGATGTAACACCAATGAATATTATCTCGTCTGCCTCCTGTTGCAGACGCAGCTATCTTTAGTATCTAAACCCGTTAGTCAATTTCTCGGTTCCTATTTCCCAGGTTTAGCAGGCGATCAGGGTTACACGGCAGGCTGATCTCC
Organism: Bovichtus diacanthus; assembly: GCA_943590825.1. Taxonomy (NCBI): domain Eukaryota; kingdom Metazoa; phylum Chordata; class Actinopteri; order Perciformes; family Bovichtidae; genus Bovichtus; species Bovichtus diacanthus. The sequence continues at coordinate 290,091 of CALSBV010000421.1, forward strand.
CTCATTCCAGTGAGGGAGCTGTGAATCAGTAAAGAGGGTTGATGGGAAAAGACGAGCTGCACAAAACACAAGCCTGACAGAGGACAAGTGGATAGAGACATGATGATTTTCGATAGAAAATAAAAAGCAATTGTCTTTTCAGCGTTAGTGATGCACAAAATAATGCTCCAAGACAACACCCAGTTGTTTTTAAATTCAGTTTCCTTTAGAGCAGCTCCAACTGCTCACATGACAAGTTCAGTCTTTGTCTTAAAGGAAGAGTTTGACATTTTGGGAAGTACTATTCACTTTCTTGCCAAAGTTAGTAGAGAAGAGCAAAGTCAATTCTCATATCTATCAGTTAAAGCTGAAGCTACAGTCAGCAGAGGGTTAGCTTTACTTAGCTTAATTTAGCTAAAGGTTCAAACTAAATTGGCCTACCAGCACTTATAGTTAACACCTATATGTTGGTTTGTTTCTTCAAAACAAAAAAAGGAAGTGTAATAGTGACACGTTGTGGTTGTGGGGGCTATACATGCATGGGACTATTTCTTTGCCTTGCGTAGTGATTTTCTGGAGTCTTGTAGTCACCGTAAGGTTGCCAGGTAGTCAGCAGTTGTGTGGAAAAAACTAACGAGAAGTAACATGTTAAATAGTGAGCTTTAGATTTGTTACATTTGGACGGAGCCAGGCTAGCTGTTCCCCCTGCTTTCAGTCTTTAAGCTAAGCTAAGCTAACAGTCTACTGGCTTTAGCTTCAGATTTAGGGACAGTACCGATCTTATCATCAAACTCTTGGCAAGAAAGCAAATAGGCGTATTTACCAAAATGCCACAGTATTCTTTTAAGGTTTCTTGCTTTGACAAAGAAGTCCACATGTTCAAAATAATGGTAATCTGAGCCCTTGAAATTATATAAAATAACATTAAAAACGGAGCGTTTTTCTTTTCTTCTTAGGTGAAAACTTGGATGCCAAATGTCAATAAAGAATGCAGATTAGATAGTGGGAATTAAGGAGCATTTTTAAACGCAAAGAGAAAAGATAACGAACACAAAATGATCAGGACACGCCCCTAAACATGCCAGTTAAATCCACTCCATATGAGGGGGCGTTGATGACCCAATATGATTACCTCTTCATCAATTATGCTTCAATCTGCTATCAAATTACTTTTCCTTAACACCCATTCCCTCTGCCACATGAGCCCTGCTCGCTCAGCTGTCTGTGTTTGTTCCCTTCAGTGGCAGCTTGCTTCCTTGAGCCAGATCTTAGCACATACTCAAGGTCAAAACCACTGTTTGGTGGCTTTAGTCATTCGATTTAAATAGAACCCCCCCCCCCTGCCGTGACGAAGTGTGTAAGTATACTGTATGTCTTTATATCAGTGCAGATAGTTTGCATCACAAGAAAGCTTTGATCATTTTGGCACAGTGGGGCCATTGCAATACTTTTGTCAGCGTGATGATGGGCCATTTCCTTTCCATTTCTATGAATAACCTAACAGGAAATAGTTATGGCTCTGGTCATTAAATACGATGTAAAAATGATGCCTGAGAGTAATCATCTGTATTATCTGTCCAACGTCCTTGTTCTGTGCGGCCAAGATAAAATGTCAGGGACAGTATTTCCGTGCTCCAGACATTCAGGATTTTTCGCTAAGCTTGCGCAAATTCACCCAGACAGACTGTGTGAAAAGGTTAGTGAACAGTTATCATATAAAATAAAACACGGTGATATGTTTTATATTAGCATCTAAACACGTCTGTGTTTACAGTGCATCTCAAGCCACTTTTGAAGTTCAAAAACATGCATATATATGACATTTTCTAATTTTTGTGTTTATGTATAACTTATATTATAACACCTAAGATACTACAATGTCCCCTGGTGGATACAATTTCCTCCCCCAGCTGTGTCTGTCAGTCCCTCAGCTGAGGGGTTAACAATAGACTGCTGAGATATGCAGGCAACAAAATCTCCGGGTATTATGATAAGATAACTGTTAGATTTAGAAAGATTTTACAAAATAGACTGTCAGCTTTACAGCTTCACAGTAGTGACAGTTGCAGCATCTGTGAGCTCAAGAATGATCATCTACTTAAGATTTACTGCATGCTGATATAAGCACAGACTAAGAAAGACACTGACAACACAGCCACTTGATAAGAATCATGTCTGTTTACCCTGATCTTAAACTGAGAAACTATCAGTTTTTTGTATCTCGGTGATATTGAGCTGTGTAACATCATACAGTCTTGTCTTTTTCATTACATGTATATCAGCTTCAGATAAAATCTGATAATGTTATTTACCGCTGTGCAATATTTTGGCATCTGATAACGAGCTATGAGCGTGAATACACAGGTGCATCCTTTGCGGCGGTCTTTCCTAGTGTCCTTCCTCCCCCCTCCCCTGCTCGCATGAGAGGTGGGAGGGACTAAGACGCGAGGAGAGGAGGCAAGAAAAGGAATCGAGGACATACGAACTCAGAAATGAGAAGTGGGGTGTGTTTGATTTAATTTTATTGTGTTTTTGCGAACCCCAGGAAGGAACCCCCTTGTGGATGCTAATGTGGATCCAAATAAAGAATAGAAAAAAAACACTCAAACTGGACTTTTTGGATTGGACTTCATTGTCTCTCTTGTACCTGAAACAACACATCCCACCAGCATCTTTTTTTTTTTTAAGAGTAGTGCTGTTTTCGGTCTGAATACCTTGGTAAAATGATATGCCGCCACTCTTCAGATTTAAGATAGAGATGAGCAGTGAATGAATAATTGTTGCACTCACCACTAGATTTCCAATGACCATGACCATCATGAAGACAACTAAACACATCCCAGCTCCAGCCACCTCCATGCAGTCCCACATGGTCTCGATCCACTCTCCGCACAGGATGCGGAACACGATGAGGAACGAGTGGAAGAAGTCGTTCATGTGCCAGCGCGGCAGCGTGCACTCTGTGGAGATCTTACACACGCATTCCTTGTAGTTCTTGCCAAAGAGCTGCATACCCACCACAGCAAAGATGAAGACAATGATGGCCAGCACCAAAGTCAGGTTTCCTAAAGCTCCTACTGAGTTACCGATAATCTTGATCAGCATGTTGAGCGTGGGCCAGGACTTTGCTAGTTTGAAGACACGAAGCTATCTCCAACACAGGACAGACACAAGCAAAGACAGTGAATGATATTGTAGGAAGTAATTTCATTGTGGTAAAGTGATCGTTAACTATATTTGCATGTACAAAAAATATAAAACTTTTTGCCTTTATTCCGAAAAAAAACTATATTCCTACTAAGCTGTTTAATGGCTGTATTAGTAGTGAAATATTAGTGTGCATTATAACGTAGTCGTTGTTTCTCACCAGACGGAAGGACCTGAGGACAGACAGCCCTTGGACATCTGCGAGCCCCAACTCCACCAGACTGAGAGTGACGATGATACTGTCGAAAATATTCCAGCCAACTTGAAAGTAGTAGTAGGGATCCATTGCAATCAGCTTTAAGAACATCTCCGCTGTGAAGATCCCAGTAAAAACCTACAGGGGCATACATCTCAGTTCAAATCAAGCCTGGGATGTACAAACAGTTCCTTTAAAAGCAAAAGAAATTTAAAAGCATCGAGGCAGATATTCACCAGATTCCCCACTGACAGCATGTAGTCAAACTCTGGGGTCATGGGGTAGTGCTCCATGGCCATGAAGAGGGTGTTGAGCACAATACAGATGGTGATGCCCAAGTCAACAAAAGGGTCCATCACCACAAAGAGCACCCACTTTTTAAAGATCACCCATTGCGGGAAGCAGTCCCACTTCAGGAACATGTCCGCAAACTTGTACCAGCCGGGTGGGCACGGCCTCTGAGCCTCCTCCAACTCTAGACAAAGAAAAACAATTAGGTAGTCTACCTTCATTTTTGATCGAATCTTTAAATGACATGTATGATACAGCTAACAGAGGGGAATGATGAGTGGCATTAAAAATTCATGTCTGTGCCAAGTTATAGTCGGCTGAAATAGCCGAAGCTTAACACCATGAGGGCGTGACACTGAATGTTGACAGGGATTTCTCCAGCACACAATGTGATTATGGCAAGCTCAAGACAATGCTACTGTATTGGCCTTTGATAAAATTAGTATACAATGTTACCAACTGCTTGATAATCTAAGCGATTGGAGCTCACATTAGAGCATCCCCTAAAAGAACCTGCGACTAAGCCTTGTGTATTTCTTCATTCCCTGGAGGAACTTGACACTTCTAGATGCGTACACCCTGCCGCTGCCGTGCTGTGTCGTCTACTTATTTTGTTTAATAATTGTTGTTAATTGTTGGTGCATTATCAGTGTGGGGACATATCAGGAGAACTCGTACATTTGGGTATCTGGAGTGCCTAAGACAACCCAGTCAGTTGTTTGTAGACTGCCTAAGGTCCGAAAACATGGGATTCAACAAGCCATTCCCTTCCTATGTCACATGCAGGCTCATTAGAATATACCGCCCCTCGTCAGAGTATCTCCATCAATGGCTTGTGAACTACTTGCAATTCTTTTCGCAAAGCCAATCAGAGCAGAGCGGGGGTTTTCAGGAGGGTGGCTTAAAGAGACGGGTGTTAAAGCGTTTCAGAGTAGTATATTCAGATGAACAGTATGAGAAAAGTAATGTGTTTTTTAAATATTAAAGCATGTGAACATGTTCTAGTAGAAACCCGCACGATATGTCTCCTTTGAGTTTCTACCTCCATTGGCACTGTACCTTCTATAGCCGCTGCAGTGAGCACAGTCAGAGCACTAGCAGACCTCTGTGTCAGGCGTGGTTCGTCCAGATGAAGCATGCTGTGCACAGAGCCTAATGACTTCTCTCTGAGTTCGTAATCTAAAGGAGACTGTAAAATGTCGAAAAATCCGTCAGTTGCAAATTAAAACAAAAGGCTTATAAAAAAACAACATTTTTGAGATTGCCTCACACGAGGGGAGCCATTTACCTTGACCATGGTGGGCGCTCTAATTAACAGACGGGGAATGATTCTCCCGTTACAATCCTTGATCATTTCATCATGTTCAAGGCTTCGTTCATCATCTGCCAACTCAGATATGGTGTGATGACTGAGCGACTTCTTACTGGTTAGGGTGACTTGGCTCCCAAGACCTAGAGCCTGCTAGAAAAAGGAAAATAATACAGTGTTGCTTCAATTTTACTAGCAACACTATGATTTATTTGTTGATATTTAACACTTTTATACATTTTATCACACTTATATAAAAGGAAATTACAGGTTGTTATCACAATTCTTTATTCAGGAACAAAACTAAATTCCCTTGATTTTTCTAGAAGTTGTCATATGGCAGCAAGCAAAGTCAATGTAAAAAAAAAATTATTCAAAAGTATGTTGAATTAAATATATGGTTAGCTGTCTCCTTATTGGTTGTAAAAGTTACCTCATCCTGATTCCTGAGTAGCTCTAGTAGCCGCTGGAATTCTTCCTCTTTCTCTATGGCCTCTCGTTGAGTTGCCTGATTCTGTTCTTCATAAGCCATGGCTACCACTGCCAGGATGAGGTTGATGAGGTAGAAGGAGCCCAGAAAGATAATCACCACAAAGAACAGCATGTATGTCTTACCAGCCGCCCGCAGGATCTGTGTTTGGAGCAAAAAAGAAGCTACGAGAACTAAGGACACATTTCTTTTCACAACTCTTTTCACAAGTTTAAAAAAAAAATAAGGGTCGTACATAAGTCATAAGTTAGATGTCATAAATGTGCTTGCAACAAATGAAAGAAGTGCCAACCAGCTGGAAAAGGTTCTCCCAGTAGTCCTGCGTCATGAGTCTGAAGAGGGCCAGGAAGGCCCAGCCAAAAGAGTCAAAACTGGTGTAGCCATAGTTGGGGTTCCTCCCAGCTTTCATGCAAATGTATCCTTCTGGGCACTTTCTATCAACAAAGAAGAAGAGTCAGCGTGTTACAATGGCTGCGGTCTATTACACTTCGTTTTGGAAGGTCTGTAAGTGCAGTCGGATTCTCTTAACACCTTTTTCTAAGTCCTCTTGAGTTCTCCTCATGACTACAACATTATCATGGTGTTCGTGTAGATAATACATACCCAGCATCAGAGCTGTTTCCACAAAGTAGAGCGTCTAGGCTGCCTTCCAAATAATAGTGATTCTCTAAAAGCAAACATGAAGAAGAAGAAGAAACAATGGAGGACCAAATCAACTTAAAATAAGAAATGTAATATGTCTTAAACATACCTGGGTTTTCCATATATTCAACGAAATTGAAGGAACTGTTGGAATATGTTGTATTGTTGAAGCCCATGGTGTTGTTGAAGGACAATGTGTCGTTAAATGCGGCGGTGGTGTTTAAAAATTCAAATGTAGTTTCATTTGTTTCGATGGGCCATCGCACACATTTCTGACGCAGATTTCCCATGAAGAGTTGAAGGCCAATGAGGGCAAAAACAGCGAGGGCAAAGACGGTCAGAATCATGACGTCCACCATTTTCTTCACTGACTGGATCAAAGCGGCCACAATGGTTTTCAAGCCTGACAAAATACAATTTATATGTCGGTGGCATTTCTCTGAAAGTCAAACAGCTCTGCAACAACAAAGGATAATCAATATAATAAATGATTTAAATACTATTAAATACAGGTAGGCTACTAATCTGTTATTAATCTTGTCACAAAACATAATACCGACGTGGGAACATTTGAAAACACAACATTTAATGTGAAGCAAAGTCATCGACTGTCTCTTTTGGGAAATTACACAAAGTCATATGCTAAGTCACACACAAAAAAACTAAGTTAAAAAAATGTAATATTAAAAATACCAGGAATCACAGTAATTGTTTTGAGGGCTCGAAGTACACGAAATGTCCTGAGGGCTGACACGTTGCCAAGGTCAACAAACTCAGTGAGATATCTGTGGAAAGACATAAAACAATCATCAGAGACAGGTCATTTTCATGTTTCGGCCTAAAATGCAGTTGATCAATTTGTCTCAAAAATGTTTTGTTTTTGAACCGTCACTTCTGTTTAGCAGCAATTTATGATCTCAAATCTTTGATTTATTGTCATGATGTGGAGAATATGTAATGATAGGACAATTTGTCTGATATCAAATACGTATATTATGAAGACTTCAAGTAGTACACTTACGCCATGCTGATCACCATGAAATCCAGCCAATTCCATGGATCTCGAAGGAATGTAAAAGATCCAACACAGAAACCTCTTGACAACACTTTGACTGTTGCCTCAAAGGTATAGATACCAGTAAAAACATACCTAGGAAGGAACACAAGTTAGTATAAATTGTATTAGATTCAACACTGGAATGACTGAAACTACAATAATGTAGTACTCACTCAACAGTTTTACTCCATGCTGGTGGGTTGCTCATCGTCATGAATACACAATTCGCTAGAATCGTAAGCATGATGAACATGCTAAATAATTTAAATCAGGATTAAGGAAACAAACATTTTGTGTGTATATATATATATATATATATAGTCACCAGGCATATCCCCTTAATTCATGGCTCAACATCACTGTATGTCCAGTTCAAACCTAAATACACAAATAATTAAAAAGCTCAAGCATCAATAGTTCAAAGGATATGAATGTATGAGAATTTTGATGGCTCCTCTTCTAACCAAACTACAGGGGCTCAGAATGTAGCAAGCCGGCTCAGCGTTGAACCTGAAGATTGTGTTTCCTTTGCTGATCACAATGAATGTCTGAAAAACACAAAGATTATATCTGCATAAATGCAGAGTCTAAAAATACTTCCTACATTTCGCTAAATACTTAGTGATGACAATCTTGAAATGATACTATTTGAAAACTTTAAATGTAACATATGCATACCACAAATGAAATGGTGTACATTGCGTAAGGGATACTGTATGCAGCTGAAATTTATGTTAAGTAATACATCCTGTCGTATTTCAAGGTTATGTAGAGCTCATTAAACACTAAGTGTGGGTTTCATTGCCATGTGAGCCCCAGATGTGCTCAGACTGACTGCGTTTTGTGCTTTGTAGAAGGGGTCCAGGTCCTCCAGAGGTGTGTTGAGCATCTCTGGAGGAGGGTCTCCGTAAATCATGGGCAGACTCTTGCCCGCCTCCATATCAGCGTTTGGGGCCAATGGCTCATCCTCCTTGTGGACTTCTACTTCTGCTGCCTGTTTTCTTTCCTCCTTGAGTTTCTCGATCTCCGCCAGCAATTCCCGGGTGAAGGGGTGGAACGCATCGGTGCCTCGGGGAGGGAACAGGGGCGCCATCTTCGCATCGCGAAGGGATACCACCACACCGGGGTTTCCCTAAAAGGAGCTGAAGGGAGAACGAGGAGTGAACACAGAGAATACATTTTGAGATGCGTTCGGCTTTAGCATAACACGAAACAGCGCAACCTTAACCATTTTAACTTCAACCATTAACATTTGATTTGATTTGAATAGTTTAAAAACAAATTAAAGACTCCCCCATTGGTGCGTATGTAACATAGTGTTGTGCTCTACCAACAATTAGCATTACTTGCTTTATTGATTCATCAACCAATGAAAAAACAACCAGAACCAAAAATAACCAGAGACCATCTTGTGATGGGATCAGACCAGTTGTGATGCCAAATGAGGCCAGGGGTGTAAAGCAGGGGGCCAATGGCCCCTTCCCCACTTCCTACCCTTTACTTCCGGAGCCCTCACCACACCTATCTTCAAACACCTTAATTTAGCTTTAGTGATGCCAAATCAGGCCAGCGGCGTAAAATGGGGATGTAAAGTGTGTGTGTGGGAGGGAGCAATGGCCCCCTTGCTCGTACCACGCCCATTTTAGAACTCAACCTTCATTTTGATCTCAACTACACATCTGCAAAGTTCACGACTGACCGGACAGTTACGACGCTATTGCGGTGACAAAATCTGTCCACAGAATGACAGACATACAGAAATATAAACACTTGTGAAAGTACTCAAAAACCTCTTCTGTGATAGTTCCAGGAGTACATTTTGCCACGATTACACACACGCAGACCCACAAGCTGAAAACAATACCAGCATCAATGTCGCATCTGGTAACGATATGGGCATTCCGAGAGTGCAGACCTGCGCCAAGGCTGTTTACATAAGTAAAACAATAATGAATGTATCCACATTGTGATTTGGATCTGCTCAAAAATGTAATGGGCTCTTCCTTGGTTCATGCTTAGGTTCCCTTCCAAAAAGTTTCATGAAAATGGGGCCATTTTTCCATTATACTTCTAACAAACAGAAAAATCAACCAACAAACAAACCAAAAACATAATCTCCTTAGCAGGGGTAAAACATATTTTTTTTAAAAAAAGACTTACTTTGTTATTTGCTTTGACGAACATTCAAAACCCTTAATGTATTCAATTTACAGTGATATGAAAACGAGAAATGTTGGGTTTTTTAAATGTATTTTTTTGGGCATTATATGCTTTTATTAAGACCGATGACAATAGATGATAGAAAATGAGGAGAGAGAGAGAGAGATGAGGAATAACAAGCAGCAAAGGTCACCTTAACCCCTAGGCCACCAGGGCAAACCATGTTTGGTATTTTTATTCTATATATGATCTTAAGTGACCGTGATTTCCTAATCCCTTGAGCACAAGGATGATGCAGATGTGATAGCCTAAAGCTATCTGTTCCCAAAGTGGGTGTTGGGAACCCTCAAATTGGTCCCATATTTTAACCCTCTTATGAGGAATCACATGTATACACTTTTGTTGTAAGGGGTCAAAAGCCAAAAAAGGTTGGGAACCACTGTGCCAAAAGTTTCTCCAAACGCGTCTTTGATCGTTGTACAAACCCCTCACCCTCTGCCCTACATCTCTGACCCTGCACCCCCCACTACACCACGAGCACTTACATGTGTCAAGATGGTAATAAAATGACTAGTCGCTATCGGGACAAGAGCTCGGACTTTCCCACAGTTCTAAAGAGCCCATGACATAACTTGTGTACTTCAGATTACTTATTAGCTTAGCAGACGCTCCATATCAGGTCCAAGTGGCGTTCACTTACATCCATTGATGTGTTTAGCAACCAGTCTGGTTTCGTCTGGAGCAGCTAATGTTAGGCTCCCGCTAGCATGGACATAATAAAGAAGGAAATGATCCTTTAAATGAGCTATTTTACTTTATTAAATGGATCTCCAATAAAAAACAAAAAGATACCACTGCTTAATTTACGGTTGTTTACCATTATGTAAATTTACAACCAGAAGGTTTAACCTGAAGGTGGTATTGTATTAATCAATAACTGCATATGTGAAGAAATTTGACTAAAACAAGTGAAGAGGGGAATATATTTGCCAGATGGAAACAATATCAATACGCATTAAGCAAATGTTGCATAAATTGAATGAATTGCAAATAAGCTTTGATATGCAATTGAACATATTAAGAGGACAGAAACACAACAAAACTATAAGTGGGCCCTAAGACAACAAAAAACCATTTAAGGAAAGTTGAAAGTTGTTTTAAAACCTCAGAAACACAGATCAAGTTGCCATAAGACTACACTACTTGCAATAAAGTATAGAGTGTATACAGTAAAGTGTACATGTTAAGATACAGAGACAACACAAAGAATCCAGACATGGCAAAAGAGGCAAAAAAGCAGCTGGTAACAGTGATCAGAGGAACCTATCAACATGGCAACAAGAGACACACACAGGGATATCCACTGATCACACACATTAATGTAGCCTCCTCCAACAGAAAATGATGCATTCGCACACATGTGAGGAGACGCACACGCTCGCACAGATACGGTGGCTGCCCAGCTGCTCCAGGCAATCAAGACGGAGCGTCGTGTTACAGAGGCCCGATGACTCTGCTCATTCCTTCCTGGCTGAGCCTTCGCTCTGCGCCTCACATCCCTCCGATAAACAGGACAGCATGCCAACTTATCTTACCAAGCTGACTCCTCTCTCCACTACCTTCTATTTTACACGGGGGCCCCAAACACACTAAGCTTCCGCCTCCTCACCCCTTATCCGCTACTTTACAACCCCCACACCACCTCGCTACATGACACTTGAGGCTCTAAATCCCTCTTTCATGCAACGCAAGACTTCATCCCATCTCAATCCATCTAACCACCATCCTCAATCACTCAAACACACAACTGACAGGGTCTCTTTTCTCCTTTAGCACTACTTTGGTCAGTGTTTCCTCTATCCTACCAAAAATAAAACTTTTATATGTATTTCCAATATCAACCTGGGCAAGCCCACACTTAGCTACTACTCCCTACCAAGCCCTAGTTTCTCCCCTCATCATCCTGTTTCAAAACCTCCATTCTGGGAGTCGTGGGCACCGCCGCCCTCGACCGTGAGCCAACCTTAAAATACACATCCTGAGAATGGATGCGTTTCTGAGGGGCTTATGGGGAACATTTTCTGATTGCATTACATCACACCGTTACTGCTGAAGCCATCAAAGGTCTTTTTTTAAAGAACCCTCAATTGAAAGCCTGCCAATCTCAAAAAAGTCCTCCCACCAAGGAGGTTGTTGCCTTGTCTCTCACGTCAGTTAGGTAAATAATATGTTTTGGCGCCGTGTTAAGTTTTGCAGCTGCATTAATCAGCGTGTGCTTCCTCACACGAAAGAGCCAAGAGTACAGGCAAGAGTGCGATATTCAGTATCAGTCAAAATAGATTCTGTATATCACACTTAAAGTCATCATAAAACATGTCCAGAATATACAGTGATGCCTGAAAAGTAAATGGTTTAAAATACAGGTTACAGGCCAGTCTTTTCTGTGAGATAATGGATATTTTAGCTCTTTGGTACGGTGTTCTGACTAGGGCAAATGCGGTACAATGGCCCAAAACATTTTCATAGGAGAAACATGCTGCAGCTTCAGAAACAATGTCATTTTAAAAACATATACCAAAATAAATACAAAACCAGAAACATGCTGCAGATAAAGCGAATACAAACACATAAACAGCAAACACGCTGCAAATACAGTAATGATGAAGGTTAAAAAACACACAAATCCCAAAAACAAATGAAATAGAAAAGCTGCATATCCAGTCAATGAAAGCGGAAGTTACTAGCCCTCTTGGGGGAGCACTAAGTGGAACAGCTTGATTTTCCACCGACAGAGACAGAGACAGATACAGAGACAGACAGAGACAGAGAGAGACAGAGACAGAGACAGAGAGAGACAGATACAGAGACAGATACAGAGAGAGACAGAGACAGAGAGAGAGAGAGAGAGAGACAGAGACAGAGACAGAGAGAGAGAGACAGAGAGAGAGAGAGAGAGAGAGAGACAGAGACAGAGAGAGACAGAGAGAGACAGAGACAGAGACAGAGAGTGTGTTTGTTTTTGAAAAGAGAAGAAAAATGGAGTAAAGAGGCAACATAAAATGCTACCTATTCTTTTTTACTTTTGGTCTTTTACATTATATTATATTATCAAAATCGAGCTGCAGCATGTTTCTCCTAATGGAAATGTTTTGGGCCGTTGTGGCGCGTTTGCCCTCGTCAGCCACCGTACTTGAATGAAATCGTCTGAGAAGTTGAGAGGGGAGTTGACTCTTTGGTAAAACTGCTAACAACATCTGAAACTTGGCAAAGGGCCCCAACCCGAAACAATTCTTTGGGAACGTCTGGCTTAATCTTAATAATGTGTATAACAATCTGTAACCAACTGTCTGTCAAATAAATGTAGAGTAGTAAAAAGTACAATATTTCCCTCTAAAATCTAGTGGAGCAGAAATTTAAAGGAACATAAAATGGGAGTGCAAATACCTCGAAATTTGACTGAAGCACAGTTCTCGAGTAAGTCTGCTTGATTTAAAGAGTCTCTCTAAAGACAATCGAGTCATTTCATGACCGCGCTGGTTCAGAGGCTCCGAGGACAGGTGGCAAACTGAGGAAGAGCGAGTGAATGTTAGGTTTCAGAAGCCTTCCCCGACAGTAATATATATATCACCTTGCATGTCAGCGAAGGCCATGTGACCTGTGACATTCCGGTTGAGGATATAGACGATGTAATCTAGACACCTCTTCGTTACACTAGCCGGCCGTGGAATGCCAACGCCAATATTCACCTCCGGAAACTAGCCGAACTAGCTTTTGGCTTTTGTCGCAAGGGTAGCTCGAGTTCATACGGCAAGAGAGGCCGTGCAGTAGAGAAGTTTAGAACGCTACATGTTGCCTGTAATGTGAGTGAAACATGTTTAACTTGAGCAGAAACTTTCCTCCACAGTAGGAGACACCTTCCATGTTGTCTTGTACTAGCTGTGTTTTTAACAGACAGGTCAAGTGGTATAATATTTTAATCAATTTTAATGACTTGTTGGCTTAACTCTGGTGCCCTGAAGCGTTTAAAGTCCTGTGGCAACATGACAAACGTCTCAGTCCCCTCACTACACAGCGCTTACCACTCGGGGAATGTGGTTAAGTTGTAAACAACAGATCTACAGAGCAAACAAGGGCTTTTTATCCTTTGACATTTGCCGTGCTCCTGTTCCAGCTTGTTTTCTCACGGGGTCAGATCGCATCACTGTGCTTCGCCCTCTCCCAGCTTGCTTCAACACCCTGTCACCCACCAGTTAACCTTGTATTTCAAACTCTATAGGGAGCCACATTAAAAGCAGACCTTTCCATCTGTTCCCAATTCCTACCGGATCATTGTGTGTGCTGCCACCAGATGCAGTTTTGCACGACTGAAAATGACCAGCATGTTCAGAAAGTAAGGGTCAACCCTTGGAGTCTTATTTTGATGTTTTTATCAGATTTGTGCACAGCAGACTTAGTCCGCACTATATCCCTACATGCATTATGTCTCTGCTAAGAGGACAGCTGTCGTCATTCGCGGTATGCCTCTGTCGCCGCATACCGAGGAGCTGTGAAGACCTAGCATAATCTCCCTGCTTTCGCATGGTCAGATGGCCAACGGAGACATATAGGTCTGCTGATCTATAAATCCAGACTTTTATTGAAAGGACGCAGGCTGGCCGAGCCAATGTTTCACCACAAACATCTTGGTCTCGTGGATAATGTCAAAATAATAATATGATGTTACTAACAGAGTGTGAGCCTTTAGGGTACTAATAAACAGTTTGGAGCTGCAACGATTAGTCTACTAATTGATTAGTCGATAGACAGGACATTAATCGCTATGACGATAGAATCGATAATTGTTTCAGTCATTTTTCATTCAGAAATATCAGAAAATGCTGCTTTCAGCCTCTCCAACAGGGAGATTTCCTGCTTTTCTCTGTTTTATATCATATTAAACTGAATATGTTTGGGTTTTGGACTGACAACACAAGACATTTTTTACTATTTTCTGACATTTTAAAGACCAAAATGATTAACCGATTACTCTAGAAAATAAATGACAGATGAATCGATAATGAAAATAGTTTTTGTTGCAGCACTAAAACAGTTGTATAGTCTTGGGTATAAACTAGTAGATAACTAATACAGTAAATTAACCAATGAAGCAGGAATAAAGTTGTTCTTTGATATAGTCTAATGCATCTTTCTAAACACATTTCTGCTGCATCAAATTGACCCATTTGGCCTTTGCCTCGCTGCATAGAAATCTGAGTAGATTGCATGTGGAGATGATATCTAGAATATTCCATCCATCCTGTGAGGGACCAGGGGGAGCTATTATCATATTCATAATGCCAATGAAGTCTTTAAAAAAACACAGACATACACGAAGGGGCTGCTCATGTTTGAACCACATGGCTTAAATGAAGCGGTAACAACAAAAAATAAACATTATTTCTGTCACATAATATTCAAATAGGGCGAAGAAACAAAACTGTACATCGAACACAACTGAACAGGGGAAGTGAACAAGTGACATTTTGAGATGAAAAAGTTTTGCTTAGCTTTAACCTTATTTCACCTTTTGAGTACTCTGGAAAATACAGAGGCCAGGCCAAGCAGTCACATGGACTCACTTGGTGAAAGAAACTCAAAACCGACACCTTCTGCGTCCAAGAACATGTGATGTGAGACAAACACACACACACACACACACTCAGGAAGGGGAAGCCCACAGATACACCTTCACACGTTATGTTACGTTATTTTATACCTGCCACATATGTCTCAGCACAGGTAAGGTTGTCATTGGAGAATGCAAAAAATATTTACGTGAAATGATGCAATGTGCAAAGAAAACTCACTCTAAGAATTTAAAAACACTACATGATGATCCACTACTCCACTGCAGGAGCTCATCCTGTTACACACGAGTTGACAGGATTTAATATGAACACCATGTCTCTGTGTCTTCCACAGTGTCCAAAGATCTGCATGGAGCCAGTCTGTCTCTGTAGTCACACACCTCTGATTCGGGCTACATGGATTAACAGCAGAGAACTGGTGAGCATCCACAGCATCACAGTATCTTGCCCATCTGCCATGAAGACATGAGCTAAAAATAAAACTTTGCCCCTGTGGGAGGAGACATAGTGGGGATTGAGAAGGTTGCAAAGTGTCCACACTGGCCATTACAGCCATGTGCCTCCAAGGAAATATTCACCTGACAGGTGAAGAAAACCTGGTTACGATGCTCATGCGCAGTTTCCCCTCTCATACTGTACATACAGTAGCATAAAACAATAGACCGGCACTACATGTGCGTGCACCTTCACAACACTGACAGCCACATGTATGCTCACACACACACACATTTAAAAACACTGCCGAGAAGCCATAAATCTACCAATTCCAAATTTGACCTGAGCTCAATTACAGGTCCGTGTTTATTATTAGAACAAAGGCACTCATAATAAAACACGTCTTTGCGTTTAATTTCCTCGGCAGTGCAGCATGTTATTTTCAGCAGCAAGGGAAAAAAAGACCTTCTTTATTTACAGTTCACAGCCACATTTATCTAACTTTACTGCATAGAAAACGGTGCAAGAGTTTCACCACAGTACAGATGATAAAGAAGAAATGTTAAACCATTACACCAATAGCCTTACTAAAACCTTCAAAATCAGGAAGGTTTCAATTTCATCAACAGAAAGGAGAACATAAAAAATAACTCACGACCATTGAAGACATAAAAAAAAAAAAAAAATCATCAAGTCAAAGTAAACCTGACCTGCAGCCTGACAGGAAACTTTTATATTCTGAGCTTCATCTTTACGCTCACAAAAGACAACAGAGAGAGTCGTGGGTTACCTTGCACGGTAAAGCAAATATTTCCACAGAATCCAAGAAACTTGGAGAAAAAATAAAATCAAGTCTCCCGTGAAGCCTTCCACTGGGGACGTAATTCTCCCCTTCTGGCAGCCAGTGCGCGGCTGCAGGACAGCTGTTGCTGACGCAGTGGTGTCCTGCAGTGAAACCGGAGGAGTTGCTCCAGGTAGGATCAGATCAGACCTTTGACACTTCGTCAGCGGAGCCGCTTCCCCGTTCCCACACAGCTGGTCGCTCCTGCGCGCATTACCGCCGGCAAGGCGCTTTTTACAACTTAGTCACAAAGTAAAGCCAACAGTGTTCCTGCTCCAGAGCGCAGACTCCTCTCAGCATCAAGTGCTTTATTCAACCGATCTGCCTGCGACGATCCGATTTAAAAAGTATTTCTTCCCAGAGATTACGAAATGTAATAATTATGTGTTATTGTTATAATAAAGCCTACGTTTTTATCAGATTCGCTCACTTGCTCATTTCGAGGACCCGAGAGGTCATACATTTTATTAAATATTTCTCGCCGAGTCGTGCGTTTATTAGACTATTTAATGAAGTCTACCATTATTATTATTATTATCATCATTATTATTATTATTAGTATTATAATAAAGTGTAAAATACACGCACATAGCCTTATAGAAAGTCAATTATTTAAATACCCATGTTTCAGTTCTCACTTTTAATGTGTGCAATAAAAAACAAAACAGTTGCCAAAAAGATATACCTGTTACATTGTTCACTTTTGTGAACGTGCAATACGAATAACTGATAAAAATCTTCTGCTGGTTTTAACATTTGGGTATTGTAGTAGTTTCCATGGTTTTCAAGTGATGCATTTGGGTTTTTAGTTTCTTTAGTTGTTTTACCAGAAAGAAGTGACTGCCTTACTTTCTTTTCTTAAAAAAAAGAGATTTTCAAGAATAAACAAAAAGAAGATAACATATTAACATGAAATGAGAAGAACATGGACAAATACCATGAAATAAAAAAATTATAAAAATACAAATAAAACAAAAGACAAGCTAGCATAATTATGGGGATGAAAAGCTCAAGAGAAGTGAGAGCCTTTCTTTCTGTCAGGACATTAAAAATGATGAAAAGTTCCATGTGTTTTTGATGCTTTCTGATAAACAAGTCTGAACAGTTCTACAACACTAGTAGTTTACAACCAAATTCTATACACAAATAATTAGAAAAAAAACATAACCCCCCCAAAAAAAAAAAAAAAAAAATCCCGTTAGGAATTATTTAGTAAAGTCTATCAAAAAAAGTCTGTTAGAGGCACAACCACCAGAGGACAGCATTATGACTTTAAAGTATAATAATCCTTTTATTCAAACATATAGAACTAAAACTCATATAGCTCCTGTTCTCTCCTTGTTAGAAGAAAAGAATCATCTTGAAAAATGTATGGACATATTAAAATGTCAAAACATCATACACCCTTCTATGGTTAATGAAAGTGGAGATTAACAGTTCCTTGACATGTTCAGGGCTGATAAGTGGGCAAAAAACTGCTCGAGGACCAATGTCTGATGTTTTGCCTAACAAATGAGAGAAAAAATACACTTCATGACGTTGGAGTGAAGCTGTCAAAATATGCAGATTTGTTTTATTTAGTACAATTGATCAACTATCCTGTGGATGTGCAGTGAGAGGGACAGGACTGCACATAGCCTGACCCCTCCTGTCGACATGAAGGCTATATTTGGCTGAAAGGTGTGTAGTATGATTATACAAGGAAAATGATATCTGTGATTACATATGTTAACTGGGTGTTATCTGTTTCAAGGAAACGGAGCCTGCTGCAAATTTTCCCACCTTCTCCTCTCCCATGTGAGAAAACAGTGCCAGTTTCAGGACAGAGGGCAAATAAAATGACATTAAATATTGAAGAAATCTGGCCTGGGCTATGTCACTATCAAATATAACCTATTAAACAGATATTAAGAAAACATTTTCCATAGTCTTGTCATAGTCATAGTCTTCATAGTCAACTACTCTTGGTGACATTCATCTTAAGCAGCAACTCATCTATATGCTTTGTTAGATTTGAGTACTGACTTCAATACAGTGGATCTACATGTGTGGTGTAATGTAAAGTAATAGTGTATGTGGTGGTCTGTAAGGGTGCATTCTTGGACACATTTATAGTGTTTTCATGCCACCAATTGGTCACACTATTTTAAAAACATTTAACATTTAACTTTCAATGACTGGGTGAAAATTGCTTAACATTCAGTGACATCAAGACCCTTTTCAACCAAAAACAAAAAGTCGTTAAATCTTATCTCGTATTAGCAGTAGTAATAGAGCCGAGAACCAACGGCAGTAGGAACCAGTTTAAAAGGATTGCAGGGAGCATTAATGACGTGACACCGTTACCATGGAGACACAAACGTTACATCCGGACGACGCACTGTGAAAAAGGTTTGTTTTGACGATGTCCTTTTATTGGTTTGACTGCTAAATTGATTAAATGCTATATTACATTAAGCTAACGATAGAAATAACACACACACAAAAAAATACATATACTTCCATAGAGCTGAATATATACATATATATATATATATATATATATATTGAATATACGTCAAAAGGAGGAAGTTAAACTTTTATTTTCTAGTTCCCTGTTAACTGAGCTAACTGACGAGGTCGGTCGGTATCTCCTCACTTTTCACTAGTAACGTTATACGTTTAGCGTTCACAAAATAGATTTACGTTGTGTTTCGATCGTTCACGCAGATAAAAACATGGACTCTGACTATATAAAGCAGCACTTGGGGAAATGTCTGGCAGACGCACTCGCTGAGGTGGCCGAGCAGCGTCCCGTTGACCCCATCCAGTATCTCGCCCACTGGCTCTACAAGTACAACTCAAATGTCGAGTATGAGACGGAGGTAAGCTGCTGTTCTGAAGTCTGTCAGCAGAGGGCAACAGTGTACACGAGACTGTGGACATATACAGTGTTATGGGGTATACTTTTTGTACAGGTCTATTGCATTACTTCATGCCTATTTATGACTAATTCCTTCATTTTCAAAAGTCTGTATGAAAATATATTTTCAAGGTTAAAGGTTTAAAGGTGTTATTGTTAATACAGGGTTGCACAATGAAATGCAGTTGTAGCCCCCTCCATGCTACCCACACAGACAATGTAAAAATGGATACTTAAATATTTCAAATAGACTAAATATAAATCAACAAAAAAGGCAATAAAAGTATATAAAATTAGCACTAAAAAGAAATAAAGAAAGGGAAAACTAAATTATACTTACAAGGAATATATACACTTAGGCCTATGTATATATAAAGTATACATATACAGTATATAAGTAGACATATATGTATATATACACATACATAAACATATAACATGTGTAATATCAGTGTAATGCAAACTGAAAGTAACTAAGTACACCAAATTTATACTTAAGTAAAAGTCTGAGGTACTTTTGTTTCTATTCCATTTTCTGCTACGTTACACTTTTACTCCACTACATTTACCTGGCAGCTAGTGATTACACTCGTTAAACATTGAAAAACAATAATTATCAAAATATGATACTTACATACTTACTTTTTTATTTTTTTAAAACTAAAGTAAAAGTACTTCTTGTCCCACAAGCTACAGGATAGATAAATAACTTCCCTATCAGAAGTGATCTTATGAATGCAGTGAGTGGGAAACACTGATGCTGGTTATTAAACTGCTAATATACTAAAGCTACTTCTGTTCATACCTCTACTGCCATTACTAAAGCCCTGATCTTTAAATAGGTTTTGAGAACTGCAGTAAAGGATGACACATACTTAGAGTGTCTAAGCTCCCCAAGCTGAGTGCTAGAAAGCTTATCAGGGATGTGGCAACAAACAAACACTCACCTTTTACCTTTAGCTTGGATTCAGAAACTGTCCTGCATGTCTGGAGATCTACCGCTGCCTCAGGTTCTTAAAATATAAAAAGGTCAGAAGGTCAAACGATTTAGAAGCCTTAAAAAAGGTGTCCTTTTTTTTTTCTTTGTAAAACTAGAGGTATCAATGGTGATAACAATGTGTAGTAGTGTCCCCTTTCTTAATCAAAGGTCATGTTGTACTACTTTTTTTATTTACAGAAAAAGGCCAATTTGGCACTCCTGGAGCAGGAGCGGGCGAAAGCCAGAGAAGAGGCGTTGAACCTGGAGAAGCTGAGGGACGAGGAGCGCAAGATCACTGAGGCCGTGGAGGAGTCTAAAAAAGTAAGTTGTGTGACAAATTTCCTGTTTTAACTTAGACTAATAACAAAGAGTTAATGTAACTGATTTTTTTCATTTACCTTTTTTTCATATTAAACCTCCTTCTAATATAGTTTTTTTGTTCTGCTGGAGGGACTGAAGTCACTTTTGTTTGGTTTAGTCATTTTCAGATAATGTTTTGTTCCGATTATCCTTTAGAAGGAGAATTATCCCCTGCTTTGAGAAGTGAATTTTAAGCAAAACCGAGAGCTATAGGAGGAACATCAGACACAAGGAAGAAGAGAGAAAAGTCATCATTTTAATGTACTCCACTTACATTTGGTCCAATAGGAGTACACTTTTTTACTTTACATTACATTTTGAGCAAAACCCTTCAAGAGCATATCAACATCACCACATCAACAGATCTCTGAGAAGGATGATTCACCCAAGTCAGTCCCAACAGGAGCTGCTGAAGACAACAAACCTGTGGCAGAAGAGAAAACAAACAGCCCTGATCCAGAAAACCAGCAGGACACAGACGAACACCAAACTGAAGCGAAGGAAAATGTCACTGAACCGGAGGTGATCAAAAATATAGAGATAATAAATATATAAAATATAGATTTCAAATCCGTGTCCTTGGTGGTGGTGCCTCTCTGATCTTTCGCAATCACTTCTTTGTTTATATTTTGATCTTTGATTCATGAGTGTTGCTGAGGTCTTTTCAGTGGCGTGGATTATTCTAAAATGCATGACTCGCCTTGTACAGTGTGGAAAAAGCCACCAAATGATTTTAAATGGTGTGTCTGTCGGGTGAAGGTTACAGATAACGTATCCAGTCCAGAGTCCCCTGAGGGAAAACCTTTGGAGGCCAGTATTCCTTCCCTCTCTGAGGTCAAAGAGGAGTCTACAGAAATGCCCATTGAAAAAAACAAAGTGGAGCTAAAGAGCGATCAAGAAGAAGAGAAAACAGAGGCCGAGCCAAGTGACAATCATCTCGAAGAGAAAACAGCAAACGGCGATCAAATAGAAGTGAAAGAAGTCGACCAAGATGAGGAGAAGGTGATATAGTTGAATTGCATCTATACTATTTTAGTACCATGATATACAACAAATGAGAAAACTTGTGAAAAAGTAGCTAGGCGTTAATGTAAAACACTGTGAGCAGATGGTAAAACATCTGCTTGTGTTTCTCTGTGATGCTAAAATGACATGTTATTCCATCTCACATCGGCTCTGCAGGTGGATGATGAAGCTGACACGACTGAATCTGAGCAGACTGAAGCGGTACGCTCGACTCCCAGACGAGACGCTGACGACGGAAAAACAGACAAAACAGAAGAGCTACACGACAAACCAAGCAGTCATTCCCCCCGAGACACAGAGAAGGTGATGAAATACACGTACATGAGGATTTAGGTTTCCATACAGAGCAGGACAGATAATGGACAGATGCGCAGGGTGGTAAAGAAGATTTGAGGAAAAGTCAGCTGAAGATAGGTGAACCATTACAGGCCAGATGACGAGAGCAAACAACATTTGAGAAAAGTAAGAAGAAGTCCATTCTACTACATTTCACAAGTGACCAGGTGAAGAAAATACAGACAGGAGTCAGGCTGAGAAAAGGCAGATCTACTAATCTAATTGTTCTACATCACGCCATTTCACCAGGAGGTCGATGAAGATGAAACTGGTAAGTTGGAGTCAGCACGGCAGAGCGAAGGGCTCAAACCAGAGGAGACATTTTCTACTGAAGAAACTGAACAGGAGACACAACAATCTGGTTCTCCACTTCTTCAGGACCAGGAAAAGGTGGCTGATTTTTTTGCAAAATATCCCTTCTGATCTCTGTCTTATTCTTTGCAAACTAACCAGCTAAGAAACACACGTCCAGAGGGAGGCAGCAGGGTTTAACTTTGAGAAACAAAATGTCCTAGCAGCAGCAGTAGACAGTCAGCCAGACTGGAACAGCATCAAGAGATAGAAATGCAAAGACACATTTGTTTAATGCTTAACCAGTGCTGTTCTGACCACCTCATCTCAGGAGGCAGAGGGGCACCGCAGCAGTCCGACACCTGACAGCTCGGCTCCAGCTGACGGTGACGTAACAGTAAAGGGAACAGTGTTGAGCGAGAGACCACAAGAGGAGCCTGAAAACTCTCCTCCTGACACAAAGGACGTCCAGGAGAAGGTAAAAATGGACCACAAGTGAAAATGATTTATGATCTATTTCAAATGTGAAAAAAATAAAATTAAATAAAATTGCTCAAACAACAGAGCTTAGTTTGTACACTTACATGTCAGAAAGTTGGCATTTTTTAAAAAGTTTTAGTGGTGGATAAATTGTAACAAAGCGTTGTGTTTCTTTTCAGGAAGAAGAACAAGATGCACATCATACATGATCAAGACAGTGTTTAATGATCCATCTTTTAAGTTTAAATGATTGTATGGCTTCAGTATATGTCTAGTTTGTTGTGCGAATATAAAACATGCAAAAATAAACATTTATCCCCAATATTTTTATTTATTTATTTAGTTTATTTCACTATCTCTGTGCCTAAATTGTGAAGAGTTTCTGACTGAATGAACTCCAGCTGAGCAGGCAAGAGGTGAAATTGTGTTGAGATGGTTCATGTGACTTCCTGCTTCATGCATACAGTACAAGTCAATCTATAAATACACTTCATTTTGGAAATAATGGAACAGATTGCAACACTAGGTTTATTATTGTATAAACTTGCCACATTATTGCTGCCATGCAGTGATGAAAGTCAACCTTTCACTTAAGTAAAAGTAGCAATACTTACATGTAAAAGTCCTGAATTCAAAATATTACTCAAGTAAAAGTTATATTAACATCAGAATATATGTAAAGTACTAAAATAACATATTATGCCGAATAGCTTATTTCAGAATAATATATGTTATATTATTGTGCTACAAAATGTGGATGCATTATTGTGTGCATCACATCAATGGTGGAGCTCATTTGAACTACTTTATATACTTCTTGGTGGCTAAATCAGTAACAGTATATCATTAGTTATTAGTGGATTTATATTGTTTAAACTTGAAACTACAGCTGTTTACAGTAGGCTACTTAGTAAATGGACTTACTTTCCACCACTGCTGCTATGTGTGATATTTTTTGGCCGAATGACGATGCAGATTTTCTTCAGTGACCTTTGACCTGCAGGAGGAGGGAGCACGCTGGGGCTTATAAGGACTGTTTTGTAATTAATGTTTCGGTATCTGCTGCAGACTCGATGACGGCGCCACTAATCAAACACAGCTGCGTGTAACCAGTCAGTATCTCGGTCCAAGACGAGGCTGTGTTTGGGAGGATCAACTTTAGCTCGAATATAAATGCGCTTTTATGCGCGGTGCAGTCAGAGGAATTGTTAAAACCAATATGCATTGAATTAAAAAAATAACAAAAAAACGGACAGAGAAGAGAAATGGCGATGGGAATCATCGGCAACTCCGTGGCTGCTATCGGCGGCTTGATTACCGGTGTTATGAACTATTTCACTGATATGTTTCTGACACCACCGCTGAGAGCCACTCTCAAACATTTGGAGGAGACTGAACTCAAAACCTTAAAAGGAGGTGAGCCATAGCTTGTTTTTATCCACCAAGGTATGCGAGAGTTATTATTTCAAAAATGGTCTAAAGGGGGTGTGTTTGTGTTGAAAGGAGCTATTGTGAAGTTCTGTTGCTCAACTTTTTTTTTTTTGCCTCTTCGCCTCATTTCTCCACCCAGAAATAAGAGTCTTGAAAGCGAAATCTCTGTGGGAGAGGACTGGAGCTGTCATCATGGCAGTGCGAAGACCCGGGTGATTTTTGTGCAGAGAGGTAATGTCAAGTCAGTGTTTGATATTGGCTTCCTGAAAGGGGATTTTTTTTTAACCCTTTAACATCCCTTTTTACTCTTTATTTCCCCTCAAGTAGCTGGTAAAGTCACTGTATTCCCCAATGCTTGTCATTCTGTATTGATGCTACTGTATGATGTTTACAATGAGTGAAATATTTAGATCATACACTTTGTTTTTTTATTTTCTATGCACCACTCTATCAAATATTATTTGCATCATTCTATAAATATTTACCCAAAATCCATTTATTTGATGTCTTTGGGATTTCCATTAGAATTAAAATATGAAGTTCTTTTTAATAAGTGGGTTTGAACAATGTTTTTGCTGCATAGCATGAGCTCGAAATGACGGAGCCATCAACTGGTGGGTAAATGAGGCTTAAAAGTTTTGAAACCGCCCCTTCTGTTTTATTTTTTTTTTATGCAATACATTTTTGATGATGTTTACTGATTATAGGCAAATGTTAATTCCTTTGCTTAAATGAGACAAAAAGTAGTGCTCTGATGTTGGATGTTAGTTAGAGGCTGACTGTTTATGTCCTCATTGGCTGCAGGAGGCTGCCGAGCTGTCCTCTCTGATGCCCCAGCTGAATGAGCTCGGGGTGCCTCTGTACGCTGTGGTGAAGGAAGACGTCGGCACCGAGGTCCAGAACTTCAGACCGTACTTCAAGGGGGAGATCTTCTTGGATGAAAAGGTTAACCTTAATTTCTCTAATGAATTGGTACATTGTGTGCCCCCCCCCCCCCCCCACACACGTGCACACACACTGAGGTTTTTTTTGTTTTTCATTAATAGGAGTCATTCAGGATCTGTGGAAAATCAGTTTTCGTCCACATGAATGACTCTGGTTCATTCTGGTTTGTCTTGCATTGCAGAGGCGTTTTTATGGGCCCCGTGAGCGGAAGATGGGTCTCCTGGCGTTCCTGCGTGTTGGGGTGTGGGTGAACGGCCTGCGGGCCTTTAAGAGGGGCTTCATGGGAAACGTTTTGGGAGAGGGCTTTGTCCTCGGTGGGGTCTTCGTCATTGGACGAGGACAGCAGGTAAAACCTCCTACAGCCGAGTTTTGTTCCAACAGTCATCGCTACACAATCTGTTGTATAATTTAAATGCATGTATTACATGTCAAAGTTAAACAAGCACACTTGGAACTGCATAATTAATTACTTTTTTGTTTTTATTCTCCCACAGGGAATACTTCTGGAGCACAGAGAGATTGAATTTGGAGATAAAGTCAATACTGAACATGTCATCCGAGCTGCCAGAAAAATAGCACAAGAACTTATGCCTTTAGAGAGTAAATAATGCTTTGTATTAGCCCTAAAGTATAAGAATATCATATCTGTAAAGCACAACATTTAGAACCATATAAATGATATCCAGCTATAAAAAATGTTTGTTGGTGTACTGGTCTCGGGGAAAACCAGGATGCATTTGTGGTATAACTGTAGTAAGAGGCTCGGAGTGTGTTAATGATGGTCTGTCTTTAAACTCAAGAGGGAGCAGACCTGATGTCTAACACTCAGTACCACAGAGTTAAACAGGAAACTGTTGTTATCTTGGGATCCAAGTAAACCTTTGACCAATAAAACATGGCTTTGTGCTCTACAGTTTGTTTTTATTATTATTCACTGGTTGGAAGTAATCTAAAGTCCACTTGGAGGAGGCTGGGAGTGTTTTCAGAGCCAACATCACCATGTACAAACAGTCTGGTTTCCTGCAGGGCCTTCTTTCACCTTTAGTACTCATTGATCAAAGTTTGCAGTTTCAGATTGAAAAGGAAAAATATAGCAATCTTCTCCTGGGGAAAAGAACTGAAAAGGCTCCCTTTTTAATCAGCGTATATGAGTGGAGCAGTGGGAGAAGTTAATCTTTCTTCAATCCTTAAGGCTGCAAAGAAAATTGAAAAAGTGAATAAATTGGAGAATATTTCTAATAAAACTGCAAATGGAGATCCCTGCCATATTACATATTACAACATTTTTCCAAAGTAATAAAGTGGTAAAGCCCAAAATAAATCAACTACCGTTTTCTCTGAGCTCTCCACAAAAGGTACAGTTTACATCATGTCTTTCTGGAGTAGGATCCTTTTCTGTCTGAAAGTCCTGACACGCTGTCAGTAGATTGGCATATTAGCTGTCCAATCAAATACTCTCAATTAACTACAACGCAACCAATACACGCGGTCGGGGGCGGACCTTTTCACCAGCCACAGAAATGTCCCAACCAGGTGCGTTGGATCTTTTTGCCCAACATGGACTCAGGTAGGCTAGCGAGTTGACTTTAGTTTAGGTATTTACACAACGAATGTAAGAGATACACGGATCATGTTTTGCTGTCGCCTGTCAACGTTAGTATCTGTTCGGTAGTTTTTAAGCGGAACACGAGAAGAGCTGTCTTGCCGTCTGCACTGTTCTCGGCTTGAAGCGTAAAATGTTTGGTAAGTATTTTTATTTAGTTGTGCATCTTGTGCGAGATAAGTTTACACTTGTTCCCGCAAGTATTAAGTTGTTTAGATGAATTAAGACGCAAGTAAACTTCGTTAAATATCCTTGTCTTGATAAGTGTACGTTTAAAAAAAATAAAAAATGTCGCCGTTGTGACGCTTTTTTTTTTAACGTCGCTGTCCGGGGTGCTGAAGCACTGACTGCTGGGGGAAACCCCAAGGAGACGGCACGAGGACACTGTTATCTCTGGTTAAGTTTAGTGACATGTAACCATGGTATCAACACCATGTGACATCTTGACTCTTAAGTGGGTCAAGTCTGAGCTAAATAAACCTATTAAATCCTATTTAACCTCACCTGCAGAGACGAATACAGTATATTTGTTGCCCTTTTGTATTACTGGCCTAATGTCCTTAATGTAATGTAAGTTCCATATAGTTGGATATTTAATGTGTTAATAATGCATTGCTGTACTTGATTATTATTATTTTTCTGTGAGACTCAGACAGGTGAGAGAGATGAAACATGGGCAGGAATGGACCAAAATGTGACTCCAGGAAGCCAAAGTGTCAGCTGTCATGTCACACAGCAACCTGCGTCGGTGAGTTGGACTATCCCGCCATTTCACTCTACCAGCGAGCTACTGAAAAAGAATGATCACAATTCAAATGTAAACATAATATAGTCTCAGTATGCAGGGAACACAGCGGACAAATTGCCTGAGGATCCCCTTCCTTCTGCTGTATGCTGCTGCTGTAGGCTCCTCCACCCGGAGCTAAGTCCCCTGTGATGGAGAGTTTGTGAAAGGGGACCCCGCCAGCCTCCATGGCTCACTCGTCAGACCCGTCCCGCAGGGAGAAGACCCCCGGGACCCAAGGGTCATACACGGCTACACGCAACCTCTTACGAAAGAAGGAGCAGCGCCGGCGTGGAATCCGATCCTCCTCGCCCATGGGCCGGGTCATCCTCATCAACTCTCCTGTGGATGGTAAGAAGTAGTTGGACTGACTGCTTGTGTAGTGCACATGACAACCTACAGTCAACAAAACACTGGTTTAATCTGGTTTATAAATCTGACAGACAAACAACTGTTGGTATTTCTTTTAGAAATTTAGAGCTGGATTAGATTTGGATGCAGCGAAGTTGAGACTTACTTTTCAGGGTTCCCATTACTATCATACATCTGCATTATACTAAACCGCAACCTTTTTGCCTCAAGAGAACATGTAAAAAAAGGTTGAACTCCTACACATGGTTGTCATTGAAAAAGAGACACAAAAGAGACTAATTAGAGACTAATTGAAACGACATCTATATACGCACAACTCGGACCGAATCAGCCAATGGAGACAATTTAAGTCAATAATTGGTAATACACAAAATGAGAAAAGCAATATTTGTCAATATCCATAGAATACAACATTTGAAATGTTATTTTATTATTAATGCATACGTTAATTAACGTTAGTTTCTTTGATGAAGACCTGATACTTTATGATGGAGAACATTTTATTCTATTTATATTTTAATCTTTACTGCCCTGTTTTGGATCAACATTCAAGTCTAGCATCTTTTTAGGGAACTATAAGCTACAAATGATGGATGGATGGATAGATAGATTAAAAACTCAGATGAGTAACTGCAGCTTTATTTTCATTTTGATCAACTAGTTGGTTAAGCCATCTGGATTTTGTCAGTTGTTTCAGTTGTGGATTTTCAATAAACTTTCTAGCAGGAGTGATGGAGACTTTATTCTCCTACGCACCTGTCCACCGTCTGTGCATTAGTCAATATTTATTTAATTTATTAATTATGGTACAAGAATTTACACAGGATATTTGTGACCTTTTTTAATGGCTTATCAACACAGCACCCATGTCATATTATGTTTTAGGTGGAGATGACAGCGAGGACCTCCATACGATCACAGTGGATAAGAGTGTGGACGGCAAGCTCGGCTTCAGCGTGCGAGGAGGCTCAGAACATGGCCTCAGCATCTTTGTCAGTAAGGTGGAGGACAACAGTACAGCAGGTAAACTAACGCACTGCTAGCTCGAGGCTAATATTGTCTGTAACTGACTGATGTTGGTCATATTAGGGTGTATTTTCACACTTGTATGTGTGTATTCACAGAGGAGGCAGGCCTGCTTGTAGGTGATAAACTGGTGGAGGTGAATGGTATCAGCCTGGAGAGCATCACGATGAGCAGCGCTGTGAAGGTCCTGACGGGCAACAACAGGCTGAGGATGGTGGTGAGACGTGTTGGCAAAGTCCCCGGCATCCGCTACTCCAAGGAGAAGACTACCTGGTGATGAAGAACTATTCCTCTTGATTTATTAATTTTTTTTAATCACGGTTTATCACAAGGACATTAGATTCTGACCGACTGTGGCAAATCTTCCAGGGTGGACTTGATACACAGGCGTATGGTGGTGGAGGAGAGCGGACGCACGCCTTCTGATGCCAGCTCGGGAAACGCCCTCCAAAGGATCGTCCACCTTTCCACCACCTCAGACGACTACTGCCTGGGTTTCAACATCCGGGGGGGGAAGGAGTTTGGTCTGGGCATCTACGTCTCCAAGTAGGTGCCTCCGCTATGGAAAATATTTTCTTCTAGACCTTTTTTTTTTTTTCTCATTTTCAAAAAATCTCTCATCCTCGATCCTGTCTTGTGGTTTCAGGCTGGATCCTGGAGGTCTGGCTGAGCAGAATGGAATAAAGATGGGGGACCAGATCCTGGCTGCCAATGGCGTGAGCTTTGAGGACATCAGCCACAGTAATGCTGTGGAGGTGCTGAAGAGCCACACGCATGTCATGCTGACCATCAAGGTAAGAGCGTTCACTTGACACCAAGTCCCAAAGTCCTCAAAGATGTCATTTTGCACAAAAGATTATAATGAAAAATTATCATTTTTTGTTATCTAAAATGGACATTTTAAATGTGTCAACAGAGCACATCTATGCTGCCAAGAGAATCAGTTTTTTTGCCATTTAAAAAAAAAAAAAAAAATTAAATAAATAATAAAAAATTACAAGAACAAACATTTTTTTCCAGGGGTGAAAGTAATCCAATTTGAAAAAGAGACTCAAGTGTCTATAATCCTTTGGTACATTGATAAAATGGGAGCCTACATCTTGTCAAACATTGTTAGAAGAAGTCAAGTAGTCTCAGTTGAATGTTTAGTGTTAAATTCGGTGTTAACCACAAGCTGCCGTATCGCATTTCATAACGACTCGTTGTTAGAAAGCATGTCGGTTCTTTCATTACTGCCCAGGTTAGATGACTCGACACGCATTTAACTTTCTGACCTGTTGCCTCCCTTTTCATCTTTAATTCTCTCACAAATACAAACCCTGCGAGGCGCGTCGCCACTGAGTGGACGTAGTAGCGGCGCTTTGTGTGGCAGAGCCCGACAGCTGGCATGCAGTCGTAATATTCCGCGCTCACTATACTTGTCGGAGCTTGGGTTTCGCGCTGTGAGAAATAGCCAGGACATGTGCATTATTCACCAGGCAGCTGGGATCAGGTGCTGATCAAAGCTTAGAGCTGTGTTCTGTGCAAGTTTTGTTCCGGAGCCCTCTCTTTGCCTCGTGGAAACTGAAGAGTTAGAAAGCGTCCCAACTATCAAAGGTTACTAGAAAGTCAAGAAGGAAAATGTGTTTCTCTTTGAGGAGGAACATGTGCGTGGTTTTGGGTCTCTGTGTGCTTCTAGGGTTACTCTTTATCAAATCTAGCAATCCTATAAAAGTTTCAAGGTCTCTACTATATCTCATTTGCATATCTGTGGCCATATCTTCA
The DNA here is from genome assembly GCA_943590825.1 of Bovichtus diacanthus. Classification (NCBI taxonomy): domain Eukaryota; kingdom Metazoa; phylum Chordata; class Actinopteri; order Perciformes; family Bovichtidae; genus Bovichtus; species Bovichtus diacanthus. Next base: position 320,624 of record CALSBV010000421.1, read on the forward strand.
CAGGAAGCAGGACGATACCCTGCTTATAAAGAGATGGTGGCAGAATACAGGTGGCTCAATAAGCGTATGTATCTGGTTTTTGTTTTTTCATTATCAAGAAAGCTGTGATATGCTTAGATACATTTGGTTTGGATGATCTTTTGTTCTCTCCTTAGTGGCCAATGGTACTCAGAAATCTTCCTCCCAGGGTTCAGAATCCAACTCCTCAGCCTCCTCTCTGTCGTCTGGGACTCCAGTGAGCTCTCTGAGCGGCCTGTCGCAGGTCATGTTCCCTCCCAGCCTGCCTTTCTGTTCAGACATGGTGGATGTCTGCATCTCTACTGAGGATCAGAGGTCAGGGTTGTTTAATTTCAGTTGGATTCTCCCAAATTTGGACAAAGCAACAATAAGAAATACTAGACCCAACAACATATTTTTATAAAACGTTTTAATTGCTCTAGGCTTTTAAAATAGTCTCTTTACACTGCAGACACGTATATTATACAGCTTCAACATGTTAGGGCTGTACCAAATAGTTGGAAGCTTCATTTATAATGTTGACATTCAAAATTTAAATCGACATCCTGATTGCTGTGTAGCATTTTTAATTTTTTTTGCACGTCTATTCATTCAAACTGGTATTTCTGCAAAGTTGCAGATAAAGATGTGGCTCCACTCCATAGTATTAGTATTCTACTATTTGTACAATCAGATTCCAGTAGTCTCTGTGAAGGATTGTTTCTGAAATCTGACTATGACCACAGACATTCAAACCTTCATTCAAACCTCTCAATGGAACCTTAAACTGCAAAACAGAAGACATTCGGTAAAGCCCTACAACATGTGTACACTTATAGACTAAACCAGACTTGATCATGGCTTTTTTTTTTGTCCAGGTCTGAGTCGGAGCGAACGGAGACTGCCATGCAGACGGATCTTCCATCTCAGAAGACGGGTGCCGAAACCACTCGCAGCCTGGGACGAACCACTCTGCTCAAAGACACAGTGATCCGTGGAGAGGAGGGCGGAGGGAGGCAAGAGTCCCCCAAGACTGCCGTGCTGATGGCTCTCAGCAGACCGAGCCGACCAATCAGCCGGTCTCAGAGTCAAGTCACCATTGCAGGTGAGGCAAGAAGAGAGTGGGTAACAAGAGTTGATGGAAAGATGGAGCCACGTAAATGACCTAATGTTGCTATTCCACCATAGAGATCAAGCAGAAGAAAGAGAAGAAGCAGAAAGGGAAGCACACCGAGGAGAAGAGCGCCCTGCAGCGCTCGAAGACCTTTGTCAACTTGCTATTCAAAGGTGGACGCAAGAGAGACACTTCCAGGGGGCGCTCCAAGTCGCCATCCACACACAAGGCTGCTAAAGGTAGCTACATTTACGCAGATTGACACACAGAAACATCTCACTGATGTTTTTGGACAACAATGGAGCTCTATGGCACAGAGGAAGAAGATATATCAGGCTTTGGATACACTGACTACTTGTTAGTAGAGTCAGTTCATTGTTGCTTCTAGTATTTTTGTGATTATTGTATTATAAGAGAAATGTTGAACATCTTCAGCCTCATCCTTTTAACTGTAATGTTTTCAGGGGGACGACAGGTCAGTGCGATGCCAAATTCAGAGATGCTTGGAGTGGTGGAGGACATGGCCCGCAGGCTGCTGACTGAGGAGGAGGTGGCTGCTGTGATGAAGATGTGCCGAAGGGTAAGAAGACAAACTGAGAGGTTGTAGTAGATTTTCTGACCTTTTGGACTGCCAACGTGTTTGCAGTTGTCAGTTTTAAGTTAAGTCATTATTAACTGGGTACTTAATTTTTATTGTTACTCAACAGTATGTGACAGAACGGTCGGTGGAGAACTTGATACGCCACCTGCTGGCTGTGCTGGACAGACCCGAGAAGCTGCTGCTGCTGAGGGAAGTCCGGTGAGGAGAGCGAGGAAAAGAAAAAGGGAATAATACCTGGATATTTACTCCAGGGAAACTATTTAATATTGACGTAAAAATGCATTCACATGAAGATTTTCTTTATGCCTGCGTGTAATAAATTGGATAAACTCTACTCAGCTGTGGTATTACTAATACTGCCAGAAGGGGTTTAAGGATTTTTCCGGATAATCTTCTCAAATCCAAATGTTCCACAATAAGATTGATGACTTCATTAAAAATGTTTTGTAATGTAACACAACAGTGAAAATGACTCAGCGTTTTTTTTCTTTCCTGTTGTCTTGTTTCTCAGGATGCTGCTTCCTCCTTCTGACCTGAGTGCGTTCAATAACACGGTGACCCCGATCGAAGTCGAGGCCTATGATATCCTCAAGTATCGCTCAAGTACGTGTCATGCATCCGGACTTGAATCGGTGGGATCGTGTGCAAAAAACATGCAACACAAATCCGCTCTGAACAGTCGTAGTTGGGCTGTATTCTGTAACATTTTTGATTTCTTTCTGCTCTGTATTGTAGTTAAAGCTCCTCTTCTTCGCTCTCCCACATCTGGTCGAGCACCAAAACGGCGCCTCATCACTCCCATCCCAGGTCGGTACCTTTCACCTCAGCTCTAATACCACTTCATTTTGATGTAGTTTAGACTTTTGGATTTTATTTTTAAGTTTATAATATTCCCTGTAAAACAGATCTTGGATTCTTTTCATTTGATTACACTTAATTATCAGAATATTTTTTCTAAAATGTGTCTTGCTTCCCAAGATGTACAGTTTTATTACCATGTACAGTTTTAAAACATAAATGTCACCTTTTGATGCACCGTACCAGATTATGGCTGTAAAATAATTCTCATCTGTAGTCAGTTGGCAGCTCAACAAAAAGCACAAAAACAAACTATAAAAACAGAACAGTGTAATCTTCCTAGTTGTAGGAGGCTGTCTTATTTTTGTTTCTGCTTAAAAGGTGGTTTTGATTATTAACCTGGTGGTGTTTTCTGCAATTGTGATCATCTCTATGGAAGTCCTATTTCTGCAAACAAATACATGAAACGTTAGGTGTGATAAAAATAGAAAGTAGAGTCAAAATAAAGAAATACTAAGACAAAATAATGATTCAGTAAATCAATGATGAGGTATTAAGCAGAGGTTTTGACTCAGTATCTCATAAATCTTCTATGCCATGAGTATTATCTTTTTATCTATGGGCTTCCATTCATCCAATTTTCAACCACACCCTGAGTTAAGACTGCTCGGATCATAACAAAAGTGCTGATGTAATCTGTGTTATCCCTCCAGATTACAGGGGAGGCTTTGAGCTCCACAATGCTGAGGAGGTGGAGAAGGAGAGCCACCTACTGGATGAGCTGGAGAAGCTCAGTGTGTCGGGGCCTCGGGGGTCCAGGGAGAGGCCCCATCCCTCCAGGTCTTTCACCCCACTGCTGGACATACCAGTGGATGGATACAACGCAGAGTCCAGAGACTCTCCGCCCTCTGCCAGCCCCATGCTCCCCAACTGGCTGCTGGCCCACAGCGATCACTCCCGCCCTCCTCTCCGAACAGACATCGGCACGATTCGCTCCGTTCACTTTGACGAAGTTTCACTGCACTCGACTTCAGACGCAGCCTCGGAGAGAGGAAGGTCCCCGTTCAGAAATGGCTACGCCACAGGCAAAAAGGAGAAAAGCGGAGACGGGAGTAAAGAGAGTGTGTTCACGCTGCAGAGTGCTGCTCGCAGGAGTCGGCCGTTGTTGTCGCAGGTGTTCAGATCGAGTCCGGATCAGCGAGTGGGGAGCAAACAGATGAACGGACATCAGGCTTCCTCAGAGAACAGACTCAACGGCTCAGAGCCTAACCACGAGTACGAGCTCAAAACTGTCATCATCTCCAAGACCAAACAGTCACTGGGTAATTGTGTTTGGTTGATTCAATGTCAGAATCATGTTATAAATGGGTACAATTTCATTTAACGGTTCAGTTCTCCCAAATTACCCTCAGAGATGTTTTAGTATGCAAATAGTTTTGGTTTTATTGGTCCAAGTTTTGAGGTGTTTATCTGAGATTTGTCTCCACCCACTAATTAAATACTGTGGTTCTTGTTTTTTGGGGTGGTGTTTCTGGAAAGACATTTTTGTGAGACATTAATGAAATTGGCTGCTGAAATCTCAGACGGACATTTCAAAACCTAGACAAATCGAGCCACAACTATCCACTAGCTAGTTATATATAAATATATAAATATTATTTTAATAAAAGGGGAATGGTAGTTACATATAGTAAATAACTGACTTAAGCAGCTTCCAGATTTATAAAGCTTGTTTGTAAACATCAAACATCTTCACTCTTGTATATCTCTCCTCTTGACACATACTTATCTATATACTTATGCAATATTCTTCCATTTTCATGTTAATTATAGATATCTAAACATGTACGTGCACACATCACAGTACAGTGCAAAATAACATCTCACTTTGCCTCTTTACTGTACATAGTTAACCAGTACTTGTGAAATAGCTGGTGCTGTAAGTACACAAATCTAAAATGCATCACTGACTGCCACTCTTGTTTTGGTGTTTCAGGCATCAGTATATCTGGCGGGATGGAGTCAAAGGTTCAGCCGGTAGTGAAGATCGAGAAGATCTTTCCTGGAGGAGCGGCCTCCACCTGTGAAGTGCTCAAGGTGACAGTCTCTGACCAGGGTCACCAAATTAAATTTGATCCCTTTTTAGTACTTCACACAATCATACCATTCAAAGTATGCAAGTATGATGGAAAAACAGTATAATTTGTCTAAATTGTTTGCAGTGTATATACAAACAATTCCTGATGATATAATAAGTTCAATTAATGCAATCTTGAACTAGATGCAGCAGAAAATGGATAAATGGATTAACCAATACAATTGTTTTTAAATTTAAGTTCCTTCAAGTTAAATTGTTTTTAGAAAACAGATGTTGAGCTTTCTAGCTGCCGTTGTTGGCAGAAGTGAGTGTTTGCTACAGATGTTTGTAGGTATTTAACGTCGGCCTACATACAGCCTGCAATCCAGAACAAAAATTAATGTCTAACATTACTGGCTTTGGCAAGCAAGAGCAAATATTTAAGACTTCAGTAACTACACTTTTAGACTTTTTTTTAATACCTTCTAAGGCCTTCAAGGAAACTTTGTTTTTTTTTAACACTCTCTGCACTTTACTGTATTTGTTGTGTCTCTTACTGTCTCACTTGAACTTTCCCTCTCATGTCCCGCAGGCTGGATTTGAATTGATGTCAGTGGACAGAGTCTCCCTGCAAGGCGTGACCCATCAGCATGCTGTGGACATCATTCGAAAAGCCTTCAGCAACAAGGCCAAAGACCCCATGGTGTTTGTGGTCAAAGTCCCTAAAAACATTTGAAAGGAGACTGAGACCGTCATCATGAATTTATTTCTGGGACTAAACACAGACTTTAACTCTGGCCGAAACACACGGTGTGCTGCTGAGGTCAGGTAGGTAATTTTGCCATTCATGTTAAACTTTGTTGTTGAATGATTACATGGACACTGGTAACTGTTAAGCAACTAAGCAAAATTGGCCTAAGGCAGCAGATTACTAGATTTGAGAATTAAGCAAATTAATTAATATACGAGGAATATTGTCACAAATACACTAAAGGTAAACGCACAAGCAACAAAAGACATTTGCAGTAAGTTAAATGTGTCCAGAAAGCCTGAAATCATGAAAAATGGTGCTCCTGATGCCTTAATATTTCACTTTAATCACAACCAAGGAGCCAATGCCTGTCAAGAACATTTCTTTTCACATTTTATGTCCTATTAACATTCAATCCCATCAAAGAAAAGCAGGGCAGAAGTGTGTTTTATATCTGACTTCTTAAATGTGCAGAATGACAAACTGCAAACAGTAACCAGAGTGCCTTTTAAAAGCCCTGTTAACAGTCTGCCTCCATATTCATTTGAAATCTAAATTTTGACCTGCAGAGGGCGGACATGAGACGTTCAGAATCCTTTTGGTTCTCTGCAGCAGGTAATCAGGAATATGTGAAACGCCTCAAACTACAAACCTTAAAACATCGCCTTAATGTTAAGGAGTTGAGGACTGTAGAATAAATCATTTAGATAAGTCTTTGGAGAGCATTACAACCCACATAAAACTGTCATTGTGAATACTGGATTTACAACAAAAATAAACTTGGCTCTTTCAGCAAAAACTGTTTACAAAGACTAAATTATGATGTTGCATTGGAGTGTATATTATGTGTTGTAATAATGATACAACACAGAAAATCTACTGTAAGACTTTCAAGTTGTATGAAGTTGAACAAATCTCCATGTAAGACACACAAATATTAAATTGTCTTTTTTTTAATTAAAAACATAGTAGGTTTGTTCAAGAAATGTACAGCATGAAAATAAACATTTTATGTCTTCATACAAATATTGTGGATTATAAAATGATACTGAGGAACCAAAACAACCATCCACACAAACACTAATATTCAGGAGTCTTATCTGTAGGAGCAAAATATAATGTGCGACATTGCTTTGGTCTATTCACAGTGGCTATGTTTTTTTTGAGATGGACAGACATCTCTGAAAGAAAACTTTGATTTATCGGGGTTATTTACAGAGGATCATGATGATGCAATCAGGAGAAATAGAGGAACAATGTCTTGGTTCTGTTGTACAGGAAAGTAAATGCACATGAAACAGATCCTAAAGGTTGGTGGAAGAACAGTCATGTCATAGTCAAAGTAGTTTTACTTAACACCCATCGTTCAGTGCATGATTTCCCTTCAGTTATGTAATCAGTGAGTAGTAGTAGTAGTAGTATTTTCTCTAATTATCAAATACAATGCTGAGACACTTTTCTTAATTTTAACCCTGGAACTGGGTCTCTTCATTCCTGGTAATGGGAATGCAGTCGTAAATTAATATTAATTACACCTGTGCTTTTCCTGCTATGACATGCCAAAATGTCTTGTTAAAATTGATTTTCCTGAACATATACAATTTCATGATAGAGTATATCAATATTGCAGTATATAATTACTGTACATATATTGTGGTACTCCTACATTACAGGAAAAGGGATTTATTCTAATCTTATGATAGTTTGTTGCACTGGATGTAAGGTGTTAAAGGTGTATTTAATCCAGTTACTGTGTTTAATTACATTAGGCTGTACAGATGTTCATATTATTTCCAAATATTTAGGGTAAAGTGTCCAGGATATGAGAGTAGAACAGGAGGCTTCAACTTTGTTTCCCTCAAAAATAACATGTGCCATATGATTGAAAATCAGTTGTTTTGTCCCAAAAAATGTGTCTTGCTACATTAACTGCTACTTGTTGGTCATGATGATTAACATCCACCGTCATCAGCAACTTGCTCGGATTCTCACTCTTCTTACTTGCCGAATGTGTGGTGTCCCACTTTTACTGTCAATCGACAACAAGCGTGGGCTCCAGCTAAAGTAACTGCACGAATGAGAGCTAACACAGAGTGGGAGTGTCGTGTTAAACCCAGCATGAAAGGTGGAGTAATGACCAACTCGAGAGGGTTGGGTGAAGAAACTCGTACACAACAACTTCTCCCAGAAATGCTTAAAACTGGGAAAGATGTCTAGTTAGTTACAGACACTAAAGGGATAGTTTAAAGTGGGGTTGTATGAGGTACTTATCCAGTCGGTGTACAGTAGATGGTCAGCACGCCCCCAGTTTGGAGAAACTAACAGAAGTACTGCTGTGGAACGGGGCAGCAACATGTATTTTAGCCACCAAAAAATCTCAGTTTAAGTGTAAGCTATATTTAGAATATTTTCACCGCTTTACCTCGCAGCCTGTTCAAACAGGGAACTGAATCCATTATATATGCTCTCTTCAAAGCCACCAGACTCCTGAGCACCCTGGTAGCTCCCCTGGTAGGGAGGGCGCCCATGTACTAAGGCTGAGTACTTCACGCAGCAGCCCGCTTTTCAAAATCCGACCTGTGGCCCTTTGCTGTCTGCCATCTCTCCATTTCTTCTCCTTTTCTGTCCATCTTTGGCTGTTCTATCCAATAAAAGCAAAAATTAAAGACTCCATTGATGCATACAGTAATTTTAACTTGCAGAAAACAGGAGTTGCTGGTCTACGCTGCCAAACGACCAAGGCCGACCACCAACTCCTGTATTCTGCAAAGTAAAAGAACTGTAGTCTGCCTGGAGCCTGGTGGATTTGAAGAGGGTATAGATGGATATAATGCCTTCGGTTCCCTGTCGGAAAGAGCCGTCTGGTGGCAAGGTAAAGGGATGAAAATATTTTAAATATAGCGTATACTTAAAACCGATTTTTTTTTTTTTTTTGAGGTAAGTACCTCATACAACCCTACTTGAAAGGATACAAACTATCCCTTTTAACAGGGGGGCAGTGGACTGAGGTGGTCTACTAATGTCTAATAGGGTTTCAAGTGGGACTCCTTGGAGAATACACCAATCGGAACTAAAGTGTCCGGATTTTTAAACTGCAGATGTTTTTTTTTGTTTTTTTTTTACATTTTGTGATATCTGCTTGTTTATCTAAAAACAAAACGGCACAAAAGAGATCAGATCTGTGACTTGTGGGTGACAAAAATACTTGAGCTGACAGTAGTGCAAATCAAAAGATGGAGAGACCCACGGGTCAAATTTCCGTGGCGGCAATCTCATCAAAGTTTATCTCGTTGCCGCTGCCCTCATCCTCCTCTCTGCTCTCCAGTTCGTGACTGAGCTCCTGCAGGAGCTGCTCCAGCTCTCGGTTCCTGCGATACATCTGCACATAGTTCTGCTGCAGCTGCTTCTGGTAGCGGATAACTTTTTCCTTCTCCTCCTGCCATATCCTGCGCTCCCCCTCGAAGCCTCCCGTTTGCTGCTCGGCCCGCTGACGCTCAAAGGCCAGCTCGGCCCTCATCCTGTCCATTTGCACCTTCATGTTCTGCAGGGCCTCAGTGCTGCTCTGCCGCTGGGCCTTCGCCTCATCACTCTCATAGGCGAGCAGGTGTTCCTCTGCCTCCTGGAACACCTGACACTGTCTGTTTCCTGGGCCCTGATTGGCCAAAGCATCTCTGAGATGAGCCAACTCTCCCTCGAGGCGTGCTACCTTTTCTCTGAGCAGCTCCGCTTCGCTCTTGCGGCGCTGAAGCTCGTTTTCACACACTTCCAGCTCCAGGGTTCGTGTGCGGGTTGTGCCGTGGGCCTCCTGGAGCAGGACCTGGGCGTTAGTGAGCTCACCACGAGTCTCTCGGAGTTGACCCCGCAGTGAGACGATCTCTCCCACACGCTGGGCTAACTCTACCTGCACCTCCTTCAGCTGCTGCTTCAGCAACGAGATTTCACCCGACTTTTGACAGACCTGAGGGAGAAGAGAAACGTTCAGGATGTATATTCAGTTTAGTAAAGCAACATTTTTTGGTGCACATGCTCATCAATAATAAAAGGAGAAGTAAAATAAATGGGGTTGCAGCTGACAATTCATTATCCTTTAATCTGCCAATTATTTAGTCTAAAGTTAAATTCATTGTTTGGTCTATCAAATGTTAAATGCCGCAGTTTGCATCTAATATTTAAAAACACAAATATTCAACTTACTATTATGGTAGACTAAGAAAACTAGAAAATCATTTTCACTTCCTGTAGTAAGTGAATGAATGAGAACAAACATGTCCCAATTCCATTTCTTTGAAGTAGGGAAATAAACCTATCCATAAATGTATGTTGGGGAAGCTGCCATGGTCAGATTGATGCTCTAAAGTAAAAGTTATGGTATAATATGAGCAGTGTTTAAAGCAATATGAGTAATAGAGTTTAGAGAAAGGTCGGGAATGGTAAAATCATTAACGATGACACTGTGATAAACTTTAACTTTACAGCCCATACCTTTTTTTATTGTAGTCATTAATATTCTTAATAAAATGTCAGTTTGGACAGCCCACCTCCCACTTGCTCTCCTCCAGTCGCGGCCCCAGCTGGATCTTCTCGTGCTCATAGGAGCTGCAGCGCTCCTCTAGCTGCTCCCGCTCCTTCAGAAGCTGCGCAAAGTCCTCCTGCAGCTTCTTCTTCTCCTGCTGGAGCTGATAAACCTGCGGCCATGAACACAGCCAGTATCAGTACAAGTTGACCTTAGCAATTCCTAGTTGGTTGTGGTCGTATAGTCTTTTTTGCTTAGGGAAGTTCCTAACTGAATGACTTGTAAGCATCTAAGTGGCAGTCATGATAAGAGCTGGCCGAATTGTCAAAACTCAAAAGGAAAGGAGCTTCAATGCTTCCTTTCCCATCTCCTTTAGCATAGGGTACTGGACCATCCTTTACCAAAGGAAAGGAGACAATGCCGTGCCACAATTCCTTCTGGCAGCAACATTTAAAGCGACAGCAGACCCATGTCTGACAACATCTGCCGTTGCATAATTACGTAGCCTGGTATAAGTGCAGTTGTCTTTTATGAATTCATAACGTTTTTGCCGTCGAGGAAAAGACATAGGTCTTTCTTTTGACTATTCAACTGCAGCCCAGCTATGTTTTTTTTATTTTTTTATTAAACAGATTGAATGCCACTTGCAGCAAAGTCTGTAGTAGCCCTGCAGGATGCTCTCCTCCAAGAATGTTTTTGCTTTTTAGAACCTGATTGAGCTTTTAGTCAGAGGTTCTGACCTGCAACTGAAGCACCTGCTGTGCACGCTGGGCCTTCTGCGAGGCTATCTGCATCCTGGTGGCACAGCCCTGCCTCAGCTCCTCCAGCTCCAGCTCAAAGCGCTTCTGCTTCTCCTCATAAACCTGCAACGAAAGACAGAAACAAAACAAAAAGGTCCCGTCATTGTAAATATATTCCAAACTCATCTTCCAGTGTCAAGTTCTCCAACAGAACTTTGTTTTAAATCAGGGTCGAATGTGTTTTTTTATTTAATTTTACATTTAAAGCTTCTATTGTGATTTTCAAATGAAGCTTCAAAAGTCTGTCGTTACTTTTGATGTCATCAGCCTAAAAATAAAAATAAAACAAGCGGTTATGATAAATGCAATTGGTCCTGCTAGACCAGCCCTTTAATACAGGTGTCTGCCTCCATTTGTGCAGCAAGTGGGAGAGCAAACTGTTTTTTGACCGCAGTAAAAATGTTGTTTTTGAAAGGCTAAACGCCAACAAATATGGATTGAAGCAGAATATTTTGTTAGATAAAAACATGTGAATTTTGGAAATCCTTTCAAAATCTCTTTTTTCAATAAATTGTGACTTTTGGACTTTACAACGCTCGAGAGTTATTGGAAATCAAGAATCGGAAGCAATCCTGAGCCACCACTAGAATCTAAATTCTACAAATAGTATAATACTAACAATAGTGTAGCCCAATCTTTATCTACAACTGTGCAGAAATTCCTGGTTTTAAACAGAACAAATAGAAATGCAAAGCAAAGCTGCGCAGCATTCCAATGTTTTTAGAATTAAAATGTCAGGGTTATGAATTAACTATGTACAGCCCTGTTTTTCACATGTTTTATATATTTAAATGAGAAGCTTTGAAAAATACATAAATCACGGATTTTGAAACTACAGAAACTTTAAGCCGAAAACTAATATTTTTCTTTTACTGCAAGGTCCTGAGGAACAGGCCAGAGTGACTTGTGTGCATTTCTTTGTGAAAAAATGTATCAAGGTGTAAAGTCCGTACAGTCTACGAACCTGACAAATTGCAGCTTCATTCTCATCCAGGTTGTCTCTGAGTTGATGCAGCTCCAGCTCTCTCTCCCTCAGCTTGTCTTCCAGGTCCCTCACCACTCCCTCGTAACCCTCCACCGGGCCAGGGGAGCGCCCGCCGGACCCGCTGTCAGACAGAGGCTGACCTCGGCCACTTATCGAGCCCGAGCCAGTACTCTTACTGGAGGATGAGCGCCCGCTGTCTGAATTGGAGTGTCCGTGTCCGCTGACTGCCGGAGCACTTTTCATGGGCTCCATGTGGCCAGCAGGGGCCTCTCCTGAAGCCAGACTGTAGCCGGCACTGTTGTAAGGTGGGAGGCTGGAGAGGGAGTTGCGTCCAGAGTCAGTCAGTTGGCAGGAATGGCTGCTGCCGCCGGCGCTGTTACGGGCCCTGCTGTATGAGCTGCTTTTCTCAGAGCAGGAGGGCGACACGTCTACGTGTGTGGGGCTTAGCAGGTTCAGGTTGTTTTGGCTTTCCGATACGTTGGCAGAATGCCGAGGCGATAGGTATTGCATGGAGGTACGGCTCTTGGGAATGACTGGTTTGAAGGCAGTGGGCCGCAGCACTGTTTTCTCCATGTTCTAGAGAAGGAATATAAAATCAGATGAGTCTTGCGGCAGAAAAGCAAAGAAACAAGTGCATTTGAATTCAAGTTCTAGAACGTTAACATCACTTCAAACTTATTTACTAGATCACACTGGGAGTGCCGTCTCAAAACTAAAATGATTTATTCATGATTTTCCCCTCAAGTATTTTAAACAAAATCTATAAACCATCTATTGATCGGTTCCATTTGCTGATGAAGATCTTGTGAACAGCTACTAAATGGATTGAGACTTTTTTTGCTAACTACTCTTTTCAAGATAAAGAATTAACTTTGAAACTCAAATTTTCCACCAATGTGGACGATAGGCCTCTAAAGTGCTCATGAGAATACTTTTGTCTACTTGTTGCCTGCAAAAGGTAGACATCCATCTTTGGTTTGCATGTGCAAAATCTGCTATTGACAGCTAAAGCTCCAGAATACTGTATCTCTGGTTTGGCCACTGTAGCCAATGTTGCCAATTAATGTGTGAGATTTATTTATGGCAGTATTGGATGTTTGCATTCCTATCTGGTTATTTTAGCTGTAAACAGTTTCTTAATAAAACAGAAAATGTACTATATGTGGATTTACACTCAGTTGCCAGTTTCTTAGGTACAACAAGCTAAAACTAATGCACAACAGTCCTGCAATAAATCCAACATTTGTGACACGTTTTAGTTTTTGTTGAAACTGTTTTAGGGTGGTGTTTATTCAACTTAATGGTCATTTTAAAGGCTGTAGGTTGTTGTGGTGCCGTTTATTTGTATTGCGTTAAACTGACAGAAGGTGTTTCGATTATTTTGTTCACCCCATTTATATCAATGAGGACAGAGAAAATAACGAAGATCCCTCTGTATAATGCGATACAGTTTAACAGCACCACACACACTACATCTGATCATGTAAAAACATTTATTGTAATCTAAGATTTTATCAGTAAACTAATTTATTTAGTTCAAAGACTCACCTTCTCAAGTTTTCCTGACACAGGGATCAGTTTTGGAGGAGGTCCGCCCATGTTCCCATTAAAGCCTGATCCTTTAGTCTCGTATGCGTCCCTTCCTGGGCTCGCACGCATTACATTGTCATTCCAGTCGCCTACATAGTCCTCATTCAGATAGGTAAAGTTCCCATCCCCACTCTCCTTCTCCAGCCCCCTGCTGGATGTCATGGAGCTCTGTTTCGGGATGCTCTGCAGTAATAAGGGGTCCAGGGGCGACTCAGAGCCCAAGCAGGAGGCACCTGGTGTAGGCCGTCGGACCCTGGCTCCCAGCTCAACCATAGATCGGTGGTCTTGGTAGTGGCCGGGGCGGGTGGTGATGAGGCTGCTGACAGAACCCATAGGATCCAGAGTGGAGGGTGGTGCGTTGATGGGGGGTGAAGAGCCAGAGACGTGTCTCCTGCGGGGTCCTCCACTGAGGCCTGGGTTGTGGGGCTCAGCAGATAAGGGCAGAGCCTGAACCAGGGCCATGGTGGCAGCTCAGAGGGGCCACTCGCTCTGAGAGAGACACATAACAGTGCGAGTCATACAAAGATGTTTTAATACACGTTTAAACAGTTATTCTCAATAATAGAGAACTCCAACTCAAGTTTCTAATAAGTAAAGTCATATATTACTATCAGGAAGTCTGAAGTCTAACAAGACAACTCCAAGTTAAGTCTCAAGTCATCAGTTACAAGTCAAGTCTAAGTAAAGTCTTACATTTTGTAACATCTCTTGTAATAGCAAGTCTAATAGCAGGTCCCAAGTCTTTTTTTAAATAAGGAGAAGTTAAGCATCACTTCTTGTATAGCAAGTCTCAAGTCAGGTCTGGTCATTCGAGAACACAACTTCAAGGCTACAAGTCCTTAAGAACAAGTCCAAGTGAAGCGTAATGGACTTTTCTTGAATAACTTGAGACTTTACTCAAGACCTATTACAAATCAAGTGTCACATCTCGTAATAGCAAGTCATGTCTGGTCATTCGAGACAACTCCAAGGCTACACAAGAACAAGTCTTGCAGTAAGTCTTGTAATAACACGCCTGAAGTCATTCATGACCAGGTCAACTCAAGCCTAAAGTTTTGTAATAGCAAGTCTCAAGTCATTTCAGACAAATCCAAGTAAAGTCTTGTAATGAAAAAAAAGGTAAAGTCTCAAGTTATACAAAACAGGGCTCAGGTCCTTAAGGACAGATCACATCACAAATCCTAACCACGTTGCTAGTCATTTGCAAGTTTCAGGTCTCTGATTGCTGATCAATTAAAATGACTCTGTAGTTGAACATTTTCCTGTGTTAATTGTGTATTTTTGCACAAAACTGACAACCTGTAGGCGTGATATTTAATAATCTCATCAAGGAAGAGTAAATACTGGTTGAAATGGCATGTTTTTCCTCCCAGATAGTAATAAAGTCAAATTCTAGCGGTTCAATCTCTACACCAGGGTGCTTTCAAGGAATTTTTCTGGTAGCAACAAAGGCAAAACAGAGATGATATACAGTAGACTGAAGCATACAAGTGTCCCACCATCCCATGGTGGCCCACACATGGAGAACCTGGAGAGGCCATTCATGAAGCCCATTCAAGCAGCACTAACGGGGCTTGAGGCATGAGGCTTGCGAGGCATGAGGCTGCAGAAGAAAAGGGTCTCTTTTCATTTGAGATGTAAAATGGCTCCTAACATGCTGGCATTTCCCCCTGACAGCAACAAAGGCTACTGTCGCCACACATCTCATCAGCCTTAGGAATAACTAAAAGTTCATAACTGTGGATACTAGAAACACAGAATAGGAGACAGGTTGAACTTGCTGTGATACTGTGGTGGAGGGTGTTTAAAGGGACAGTTAATCCCAAAGTCAAAAATGCATATTTTAGTTAGTCCAGTTACTCAAGATATTCCACAGACCTTGTTGCGTTAGCAGTTTCATGTAGAAAATATTTTCTAACTACACCCACCAACGAGTGAGCACGAGCCTCTTGTCCATGAGTAGATGCACAGTAATGCGTCAGAAAGAAAATAGTTCCGACATGAAAAAAATTGTGCGATTATATTTGAGAGAAGGCAGACATCTGTACGGTCGACATCTCCAACTCATACAAAAACTATTTTAGACTGATCAATAGCACTACAGGTAAGAGTGAAAATATGTATTTTTGATTTTGGGGATAACTGTCCCTTAGATGTTGCCGAGTAAATCTAAAAAAGTACACAAAAAACATAGTTGAGAGAAATAATAACAATGTAGGACGACACAAGCACTTACTGTTTCACTCCCTCACAGAACTGCTGGTAAATAGACACCATTAACAGGCACTATTCCTGTGGATTGTGAACAGTTGAGTGTGAAGAACAATGGCTTGGCAATGACGGGACGCATGATGATGAGGTCATGGTGCACAATGGACAACACACCAAACAGCAGAGCCACTTGTGCTCTAAAAACATGATCTGCGTCACAGAATATGAGGATATCTGACTGACGGGTGCGTCCTGTTCTCGAGTTTCAGGCTTGTCTAGAAAGTCACAAAAGATATCACCGAAGGATTTAAAGTATGGCAAGACTGCAGTTCTCACTGCGTCACTCACAAATGTGTTTGTTAGTGAACTCCTGCTACGTAGGAAAACAACTAGGACTTTCCCTCTTGTTTCCCCTACTCTGTAACCCTCTTAACCTGGGAGGAGAAGACTGTCCATGTTCTCTATTAAGGTAAAAATAAAGGCTGACTGACAGCAGGCATGCTGGCCAGACCCTTCTACACTCCACCTGCCATGACAGAGCCATGCCAAGTCGTCTTGCAGCCTGCCAAGTTTACAGAGAGCCTACAAGGCTACCACTGCGATTTAACTGTGATTACCACGCGTTAATAAGCTTACTCAATGTCGGGCTGATCCCTACTTAGACTCATAACAACTGACTGAGACAAATCCGGTAGTGCAATGTGTTATATGTAAATACTGAACAAATAAATATACAAATATAATCTATACACCAGCATCTGTGGGGAAAAAAATATCCAGCACAACAATGATTTATTACTGTATCATTATCATCAAGTTTGGGGCGGCAGTAACTCACTTTGTAGGGACTTTGCTTGGAAACCAGAGGGTCATCTGTTCAAGTATTCAAGGGACAACGTATGGAGTTTGGGTTGGTACTTCGAGAGGTATCAGTTCACTTCCTGGGCACTGCAGAGGTGCCCTTGAGAAAGGCACCGGAGCCCCTCACCGGGCGCTGATAATGTAATAGCTATAATAGCTGCCCACTGCTCCTCATACTAGGATGGGTTAAATGCAGAGTCTACATTTCACTGTGCGTGTTGTGCTGTGTACATGTGTGTGACCATTAAAAGAGGATTCAATTCAATTTTCATTTGCATTTTAACAAAGCAGAAAATTATCTAAAATCCATGTGCTCATTCCTGAGCTAGTAATTAGATAATAAATGCTGGGCCCTGCATCCCTTGTTATTTTTATTTATTTACTTTTGTTTTGTTCAGAATCATTCTTTATTATTATTATTATTTTTTATTTTTTTATGTTGGTAAAACATTACACTTGTGTGAACTGTACATTTGTTTTATATGACACATTGCTAATTACGAATGTATAATTCTAATTGTTATACTTTGTATGGCCTCATGTTGCAAGTTGTGTTTTACAAGTTTACATTGTTAAAAGCACAATAAAAACAATTTAAATGTGTTTGAGTGTGCCGTTAAAAAGACTCATATTGCATATTCCAATTACTGCTCCAGTGTCGTTATAAGAAAAACGTAAGTTAGCGGCAGCAGGAGCAACATGTGGTGTTTTGGGTGGCAGAATTAACGGTCCTAATGAGCAGAGCCTGTAGGATTAATCTGATGTGATTTATCTATGCACTGAGAAAAGCCAATTAGTCCATGACGATACTTATTACATATAATCCTTTCTGAATAGGAGAAAATCATACGAACTACGCCACAGTGCTAACATCGAGAGTTTAGCCGTCAGATAAAAACTCCTTATAATCTAAATGTCTCAATTTCTTTACAACGAGGGTCTGAAACATGAATCACGGAGGAACCAAACTCTTCAGGCGTTCTCAATGACTTTAAGTGCCATCTTAAAGTGGATCAGTCAGTGAGCTCACCTCGTTTAGCAGGAAAAAATTTAATAATCCCTTTCAGACATGGAATATGGAGAGGCTGCATCACTGATGGATTTTAAAACTTATTTTGCTGTTGAAGCATTAATTAATGACAGTCTGATACATTTAAAATGTACCTTTATATAAAAGTGAACTATGCGAAAGGATATTTACTATAGCCTGTAGTTTGAATCCTATTTGCTCACATGCTGTTTTCTACACTTAGAAACTACACAAACCTCTAGTTAAAGTCAAAACTAACCAAGATATGTTAATTCCACCTTTCCAAGAGTGTGTAAAGGCTTCACGTCGTCATTGCTCGTCTCTGATCAATATTTCTGATGGGGGGGGGTTTGGTGCCCTCCAACTCTCTCCAGATAAGTGAATAAACTCTAATCCCTCTGGACTTGAGATGACAAACTATGCAGCGGACTCTACTGAGGAAAGCAGAGGGGTCTCACACAGTTTTTAAAGCCCCCGTCATGATCATGCGTTGCTGGTCTCACTTTTGTTGTCATGGTGACCGGTGCCTCAAACATTAGAAGTGGGGAGGAAGAGGGGAGGGGGGTCAGAGGGCTGACAGGGAGGCCAGGACCCCTCCTTAGATCTTAAAGCCTTCAGTCGTTCTATAGCTCTCTGACGACCTTCCATGCGCTCTGAGTGGCTCTAATAGAAGATAAATGCACATTAACTCATGACTGGCGGATGAATCCATGACAACTAGACAGGGGGCTGATAATATTCCTATAATATGGTGTGTAAATAGACTGCAGTGTGGCTGCAACTAACTTTTTTCTTTAACGATTAATCTGTCAGGTAGTTTTAATGATTAATTGCATAATTGTTTGGTTTAGAAAATTTTAGAAAATGGTTGAAAATGCCCAAAGTGTTGTCTTCAGATTGTTGGTTTTGGGCGACCAACAGTCCAAAACCTAAAAGATATTTAATTTACAATCATAAATTATGACGAAAAGCTGCAAATCCTCACGTTGGAGAAGCTGGAACGGTAAATGTTTGGCATTTTTGATTGATAAATGACCATTTTTATGTTCCTTGAGTTTTTTTTATTATGTTTCTGGCTATGTTCAGATTCATATAAAAATAAAAAGAGGAAATGACCAATATAAAAGCAAGATGAAAACAGTTTGTTCTTTTCTCTCAGAAGAAATAGAATTGTTAAATTATCAAACTAATCATTTCAGCACTAAAATACTGCAAAAACAATAAATTTACACCTCAATATATACACAGCAAAAACAACACTGCATGGCACGCAAATTATATTTTAACCACCCCCATGATGTCTACAGTGTCAGCTGACTGACTGTGAGCAGACTGTTTTTGTCTGGGAAAGCCCTTGAAGGTTTTAATGCCACTCAGTTGGGCAGCAGACAGACGGACTCAGTCACACCTCCATCAGGAGGAATGTGCAGGCACACCGGCTAATGAGAGTCAAGACTAAACATGGACAGAATTAGTATTGGTCAGTCTGAGGACCAGGCCCCTCGACATCCACTGCTTTTCTGATGTCCCATCCTTTACACTGCCACATGCTTGAGAGAAGAGATTTAAAGTAATATTTCCCCAGTGTCGAGCATTTTGCTCTGCAGCAGCCAGCTCCGGGGATCTGCTGTCGCACCAAAGCTTCAGGGTTTTATCTCCAATCTTTCAGCACTGACACTTTTATTTATAGAATTACTCATATAGAGAAAAGCAGCATAGAGTGAATCTGCAAATGCTGCAATTTTATAAAATTGTGATCATGCTGCATAAAACAATGGATCAAATCCCTTCAAAGTAAAAGCTATCACACAAGCTACACACTTTAGTTAATGGTTTTAACTTGTTTAAACCCTGTATGGTTTGTACATTTATTTTGTAATATGTACCATACAGTATACTGTGATACGCAGCCCCTCTTCAAGACAGGAAGACCCGTTGCTATTTGAGTTAATGTTGTGCTTTACGGGTGTTTTTTACTAAACATATATTTGCAATTAAACTAATAATTAAATTAAATAAGCGTCTTATAGTCACTCATCTATCGTGGAATGAGGCAACACAATGGTGATTGAGCATATGGCCCACTGATGAAAGCAGTATTATGAATGGCAACATTCCAGGGAAAAATCACAAGTAGCAACAGTTAGTGACGCGTTTCCCATTCGCTAGCAGTGGTTGGTCAGCCGGAGAGGGTAGGTGGAGCTAACGCAACAGACTCGCTGTTCAACTCACTTGTGTGTTAAGCGGTCTCTGCGTTGCGAGTAAACGTTTACTATGGTTGAACAAAGAAAAACAATGACTACGATCGCCGCTTATCACCATAGGTGGCGCCAAAGAGAACAAAAACAGAGATTGTAACTTTAAATACATGACATTTTAAGAACTACAACTCAGAATGTATCCAGTTATTTTTCAAGAATACTACATTTACTAACTCAATGTTTTGTACATTGCTCTTTGTTAAACATTGTGAAGGGATTTATTAGATTCAAAGCATATCAAAATCCAGATATTCTTTGAACCAGTCCTAAAATGTCCCTTTACTTTTTCCATGTCTTATTTCTGTGGTTAAATGGGAGCAGTAACGGAGAACAGAAATCCATATTCTGAGATCAATACATTTAAAAGATTATTTCGGAGATTTCAGTCTACAAGATCTCACTGAAATATGAAGAGTCTGCAGTCAAACTGACAGCCAGGTCACTCCAATCACAGCAGTGCATTTCATTACACATACAGCAGTACGTCTAGATAAATCCCGGTGGCATTCAGTGGCATGCAGGGCAACCTTTCGTCTGAGATTGGCAATCAGAGAAGCAAACAGTATAAAAGCCTTTTTATAAGGCTGTATTACAAAGATACAGTATATATGGTTTGCTGGCCCTGCCCTGCACTAATGCAACGTCACACAAACCCGCTTTAAGACAAACTGAAAGAGCACTGCTCTAAATCCTTCTTTGTTAGTACCACGCCATAAACACACATCCACAGCCTCAGAGGTGAGAGTCTAAAAATAATCCCCACATCGGGTGAAGGGAAAAAAAATGAACTCTCTTTTTATGCTGGCCCACATCTCTGAGAGCAGCACCACCTCTGACTCGAGGAGGACAGAAAGAAGTAAAGAGACGGCCTGAAAGGAAGGAGAAGCAGTCTCAGTTTTCAGCATGCATGAGGGAACAAACAAATGAGTCTGGAGATCCCCTCCTCCACCCTCCATCTCTCTGCCCAATCCCACTCCCCCCCTCCCATCACCTTATTCTCCCCCCTCTCTCTAGAAAGTGGAACATAGAGGGAAAGTGTAACAAAGCTATTTTAGTTTTGTAGACAACCTACCTTTCCACAGGTAGACGCCTCGCGGCTCTGGCAGACACTACGGTTACCATGGCAAACATTAATGTTCCCAACTAGAGCTGGATTATTTTTTTACTGTTGATTGACTGTTTAGTCTATAAAGTGCCAAAGCTGACATGTTCCAATTACCCAAAAGGTATTCAACGTACAATCCTCACATTTGAGGAGCTGACATTTTTGCTCGGTTAATGACTTAAAACAGCAATTGATTGTCAATACTTGCCGATTACTTTTAAGGATTGACTGACCGCTTAATTGATCATTTGTTTTAGCCTTAATTATGTTGCAGTGTAATAATACAATTTGTGGCATATTTTGTGTTATCAGTCACTGTTAATGCTGCCTTTCTTGGACAGGATTTTTAATCTCAATTACTTTCCTGGTAAAAAAAATAAATAAAATAAATAAATATAAACATTTGGTTTTGATTTTAAAGTGCATGGTGTATTATCCCCTGTGGCAACCCATATAAAAAGTAAACGTTAACTAAACAGGGACTTGTCATGAGGGGCCTACAGGCTTGTTGATTGGTGCACTGAACACTTTTAATGATCACACGCACACACGATTCAATTCCCAAGAAAAACAGCAAATTGTCATAATTGAGAATGGAGAATGTTTGTCATTTGGCTTCAAATATAGTTGCAGCTCTAAGTATTTGCCTGCAATAAACCTGCACAAGTAAACTTACACATTAAATAGCAAATCATTTGTTCACGCTGACTGTATAAGTCAAACAGTGAATGAACCACAAACAGCTATCACCAAACATTTGTCACTTTTATTGTTACATTATTAAATCCAACTTCCCTTTTTTCCAACGTCCCTCCCCTCAGAGTTTCTTACCCCAGTTTGTTCCCTGCATATCTGCCCTGGTGTCTGACCAGCTCCTTCTTATTTTTCAGCCTCAGCTCCTTCAGCGGCTCAGACATTCACTATGTTCCTGCTCTCCTGGATGTTTGGCTCCGTTTCTGACCAACCCTCCAGAGGAAAACTTCTCTAACCCCCCCAGCTCCTTCTCAAGCCAAATGCCGCCAATGTGAATGGGAGCACAGTCCCCACCCCTTCCTCTCTCTATTGCCCCCCTCTCCCACCTCCTCCTCTCAGCACAGCCCAGCCTCTCCCTAAGAGATACACCTCCTCTCTCCCTGCTCCACTCCTCCTCTACCATTTCCTTTGACCAACAAAACTACACTCTGCAAAGTCCTCCGCTGCCTTTGTCAGGCCATAAAAAGAAAAGAAGAAAGAAACGGAAAGCCAGGGAAAGGCGAGCTGTCAGTTAAAGACCTTTCTACTTTCTCTGCCTATTTCAGAAATGAATGGAGAGTAAAAAGAAAGCAGAACTGCATTAGGATATCATCACACTTTAAAAAGTCTGCCCTTGCCATAATTGCACTTGTTGGATTTCAGCCTTTTCATCTGTCAAAATTGAGTCTTCATCTAAGTGCACGAAAGACAAAAATGAAATAAGATGCAAGTGAAAAGAAGGAGAAAAAAGCTTGAAGGTGTAGGGGAAAGAGGAGAAACTGGTGGGAACTAGACACTAAGGTTTAAGGATGCAAAAGTTATAATTAAGTATAAAAACCCTTGTAGAATCTTCAAACACAGCACATCTGTCAATCTGATCTAAAAACACAGAAAGGCCAAAGCTCAGTTTATTACTGAGCAAATTCTTAATTAAAAGGTAAACCTGGCAAAGATTAGTACTGATGTTCCTTAAAAGCAAAGACAAGAGAGGACTGTAACATTTCAAGAGGGAGAGCTGGATGTATTCTTATTGTCTGTTTTACACTGTGTTGCCAGAATACCAAAGAAAAATTTTCATTTCATTGGACAATAAAATTCTTATTTTATCTTCAAAACATCCCACAATGATCCATTCAATCAAAACATATTGGTAACAACTAGGGCATGCATAACTCAACTCTAAATTGTCTGATAAAAGAAAAGAAAACACCAAAGAAAACTTTAATACAATAGTCAAGGATATAATGAGCTTTAATTTATAACTCTTAAGATGTCAGTCCATTTTAAATAACGCAGGTCCCAGGGTTCAGTTCGAAATTACATGTCTATTAACTACAAGGGGCAGAAAAAAAGCCTTAAAATTAACAAATTAACTATAAAAAAAAAAAAACAGTCTTTCACATACAAACAAAAAGTTGAATTCATCAAAGTGCACTGTTGCCCAATTCAAATACAAATCACAGAGTGTTGCTGCTACAACCTTTACTTGGTTGGGTATGACCACTAGCTTATGGTTGCTAATATTAGACAGTTCAAACCAACTTTGAAAACTGTTTAATGCTCTTGGAAATAAGGATGTTGAAAGTGGTGACAGTGGCAAAAATAGCGGGTCAAAAAACCCCAATAAGCTGAAAAACACTGAAACGTAATGTACAACCTTTTTTAACATTACTCGTTATTGAAAATGCTGATTGCCGTAATTTATGGATCAGAAATGCTTAAGTTAATCTGATGTATACATTTTTGTTTTATACGTCTTTCCTGCTATAATCAACATGGAATATCCATGTGTTATATAATATTTAGGGTCTAACATCCCGAGTAACCAGTGAATGAGAGTATTTTCTTGTGACAGCAGCAGCATTCAGCTTTTGCCTTGACCTGTAATCCACCATCTGGCCAAAATGAATTAAAAAAAGAGATACAACAGGATGAGATGGCGCAGTCGGAGCTCAACTGATCAGCTTCAGAGGAAGAGAGGCTAAAGTAGGGTACGAGAAGTAGGCTATGCCTTTCCACAGCCTCACACACACACACACACACACACACACACACACACACACACACACACACACACACACACACACACGCACACGCACACGCACACGCACACGCACACGCACACGCACACACACTTCTCTCTCTCTCTTTTCAATTCCCTCTCTCTCTTCCTGCTCCTAAAACTGGGCCACACTGGTAGGCACAAGGTTTGTCCTTCAAGCAATGAGACGTAGGAGAGGGAGTTCAAGGTCATTCTCGGTCACATCGGTCTCAATGGGAGGTCTGGAGGACACTGAATACAGAAACCACTCTCAGTTAAGAGTCCAAGATTGGACGAACAAACACAATCAATCAGCTGCCCCAAGGCCACCAGTGCTGGGATAAAGAAGCAGGCTGCAAATCACCTCTGTGAATGCCAGCATTAACACTGCCTCTTTATAGAGTAGGGGGGTGGGGGGGGGCTAACATGACTCAGCCCCTTTTGAGCGAGTTGATTTACAGGCCAAAGCAACATAGTAAAATGACAACTCTGTGGCTTCCTTCCTCTCATCTTCAGAATAGCCAAGGGAAATTAAATTAAAGTTCCAGTTACATCACATCATTTCGGTGTGGTTTATCAGAAATGTTGGGTACATCTGTCTTGTGGTTTATCCTCATAAATCATCTAAAAGTTTATTATCCAACAGAGATACGCAAAACATTTAGAGTGTTGTCTGTGGGCCAATTTCTTGTGAACATTCAAAGTGGCTCCTTAGAGGCCTCAATTCTAGTTAATCTGTATCAATAGCAGATGCCCAGCAGGGGGTCATCCATCATAGGCTGAGCTGCCATCTCTCTGCAGCCAGTCAGCCTGCTTCCTTCTATAGTTTCATAACAACACCTCACGTCTGGGACAAGAAACCCACAAAAATCTAGGTCATCAATCAATGTCCGCACTGATTCTGTGTGGGGACATCACTCCCTCTGGACACTGCAGCTAAAACTGGCCTTGACCAGCCGGCCCTTTGGCTTTGGCTTACTTCCAAAATAATCCTCCATGGCACAAAGCAGCCCAGGAACACCTCCGAAATAAAAGTAGTGTGAATGTCTAGCACTTGGCAGGGGGTAGCTCATCAGTTTCAAACACAAGTGAAAACAAGGGAGAGAGAGAGCTTTGTAGATTGAAATAACTACTCCTAGTAAGTCCTGTCATAAATCCACAGAAATGGGATGGCTGTATTGACTTGGCAGGGACCCGACTTAGCCGCACTCTGATTTACTGTATAATGTGCCAAAGAGATTAGGGTTACGCCTCCAGCTCTGGAATTACAGCAGAACCCTATCCATGATTAAGATCTGTTGCTTACTCCCACACAGCAGGAATGTGTTAACATCCACACGTGATGGGATGCACACTGTTATGTGTGTGTGGCAAGCTGCAGCCAATTCTTAATGTCAATAAAGTCTCTACCAGAAATGCTTGGTTTCAGTCGTCAGAGAATTAACACTAATTAAAGCAGCAGCTTTGGGAGAGAGAAGATTCCTGCAGTAATCCGAGAATGTTTGCATGAAATCAAACTTCAAGAACAGCTCAAAGTTCAAATTTCTCTTTTGTTGAAATTTAAACAACATTTCATCCAAAAGGCCCCACTTACCTTTCAATGACACCCTGTCTTTAGCTTCTGGAGGCCTTAGAAAAGCATGGCGTACAGGTCTGTCAAGCATCCCAAGAACTCACACTGGTGAGAAGATCCTCATTCTCTCTTCTCCCAGACTGAGGGGAGAAAAAGCAAAAAACAATGCATGTTGTTGAATGAGCAGAAGAGAAGCAGTGAGACTACTACCACTGTGGAGAGTTGGAAAACCTGAAATATGACAAGTGTGTTTATAGAAGTCAGCGGGAAAGAGGAAAATCTGAGTCATGACGGCAAAAAAGCTTCACATGGAGGAAGGTTGAGACTGAGGGGATTTTCCATGTCAACAAGAGCGAAGACAGAGTCTAAAACTAGCACCCAGTTCACTAAACAAGTTGCCGTTTTTCCCCAACAGGTTTTTTAAATATTTTTTT
The DNA here is from genome assembly GCA_943590825.1 of Bovichtus diacanthus. Classification (NCBI taxonomy): domain Eukaryota; kingdom Metazoa; phylum Chordata; class Actinopteri; order Perciformes; family Bovichtidae; genus Bovichtus; species Bovichtus diacanthus. The sequence goes on from CALSBV010000421.1 coordinate 346,098, forward strand.
TATGGTCATATGAGGTTTAAAACTTGAGACAAATGCAGTTTCTAAGCAAAAAGTTTTATAGTAATAAAATAATCAAATTCTTACTTTACATCCGAAAAGACAAAAGAATGTAGTAAACACAGTCACCATCTGGAAATAAATACAGGATCCATGTGTTCATTAAACTAGTGTATGTTCAGACATACTTTAGATTACATTTGGCACCATCATGTTTTCAGGAAGTGATTTGTGTCGGGTAGAACGAACTGACACCAATAGAAGAACAAACAATAGCAACATGGTGCTAGAAAAACAGCGTACAGATAAAATCTACTCTGTGGATAAAGCAGTTTGACATTCAGCGGTAATAAAGCCCCACAAAGTTACTGCGTTTAGCTAAGAAATAACCCAGCCCATAACCCCCAATAAAACAACAATGTGACATTTTATACACACATATATTGTTTTTAGTAAGTATTAAACAAATGAGATATAACCTGTTCATTTTATGAGCTTTGGGAGGTGCCGATTTTGTTACCTTTTGACAGAGCCAGGTTAACCCTTTCCCCTCGTTTCTAGTCTTTATGTGAAGCTCACCAGCAGCCGGTGATTGGCTTAAAGCAAAGATTAGACCACTGGCTGAATAAAATGTAATTTGTTTTTGTTGTGGATCTGACATTTTTTAATTGATTTGAAAACATTTTTAAGAATGGGCTATTTCTTTTTAATGAACTATTGCAGGGTGTGAATTCAGAAATAATCTGGCATTTACATGGTTGTGTATGTGATGGAGATCCAACGTTTCTCAGTAGTTTTTTATTTAAAAAAAAAAAAAAAAAAAACTAATTCAGAGGATTGTTAAGACTTTGGCAGAGGCATGTACTCTGAATGCTTTCTAGTTATATCTGTAATAACTACCCCTTATGCATGTCATTTATGTATTAAAAAAAATATCAAAAACAATACGTCAACCAATCATTTTATAAATTAAGGAAATACCATCAGACTGTGGTGCACTGTGCTAGGGGCTGAAACAGTGGGAAGTAGCAGCTAATTTCTTATTGTGAATCCTGTTTTAAATCAGGAGGATCAGAGATGTTTGCTAAAATGAACGATACCAACTGCCTGTACTGCTACAACTAAGTGTACAGGCTTTACTTAAAACGAAAAACCTTCAGCACGTCCATCTGTGCCTAACATAGTGTATTAATGTGTTACAGACAGAAGTGCTGAGAAGACTGTGGCTTCCCACATGTAATGGAGCTCAATCCAGATGGCTTGAAGACAGCTTCTTACAGTAAATGTTGCACTGTGAAAGTGCTATGGTGTATACCGAGAGCCCTGTAAAGTACTAGAATTAATAGTTGTTTGTTTAAAAGACAGACAATCAAACCACAGATCATAATCAGATGTTTACTTAAGAGGGCCGCTCCCCACACCTGCTATTCCACATTGAAATGGAAGACCAAACAGCAGAGGGAGACATACAGAAAGAGGAGCATGTGCACTGAATGAAAAGAGAGTAGATTACCATTTCATTAATCTGCTGAATGGACACCTTCAAAGACAGCCTTCAATACCACTAAACCTCACTATCACCCCTTAACTTACCCATAAATCAATCAGCTGGCGAGTAAAGATGAGAAGTTACTTGTTCTTCTCCATCAGAGGGTAAAGCCATTTTATTTGGGAGAAATTCGTACAGGTTAACCCCTCTCAGAAATGACCTTTGAAAGAGACAAGAACCGCTTTCATGACAAATCAGATAATGTACATGTAAACACCTGCATTGAATAGAGGCCCTACTGTTTCAAATGGTGATTGATTAAGCAGGTAACCAAGTGTCATTACAAGGGTTTTACATCCACACCGAGTGCTTCTTTACAATAGGAATGGGCACAAATAAAAGCGTAATTAATTGCTAATCGGACACATACCCAATTTATTTTTTATTCACACATTCAGGAGAAATGGTGCAAAAATGATCATTCATTTAGAGTCCTGTTTCTGTCAAACTTATGCATGCATGTCCAATATTTACTCTTTTAGTTTTAGCACCGTTTAGCAACCCTATCCAGATCACTATGGTACAGAGACACCAGGGATTCATAAAGCACAACAAAATGAACAGCTGGAAACTCCTTAGTCATAAAGATTCAATATTAGTTTGTTAAGATGTTTGCTTGAGCATCATGGCATACAGTAAGTTAACAGCTACAGTGTTCAGTGGTGGGAGGTTACATTAAATAGGATGGAGGTGCAGGAAATTAATTGAGATACCTATTGGTAAGGGCAGTGTAATAGAGAGGGATACATGAGGATAAATGAGGTTCAGTGTTTGCCAGGCTCCCTCTCCCTCTCACGCACGCACCTCTCCCCTATCCAAACACTGCCACACCACAGCACTTTGGTTTATTATCCTAATGTTCAGCTGTGTGCCAAAGGTTTCAGACAAGTTAACAAACCCCATAAGAGATGCAAGAACAACACACCCTGAATAAAAGGCTGCTTGCGATATAGGGAAGTGGTGTAGCATAAAAGGGAAATCATACAAACAGATGTGTTGACAATTCTGTACTCCGGATATCCCAGACAATGCTTTAAAAAAAAAAAAATGTTTTAAAGAAGCACACCAGCCTATTAACAAAAACTGAAAACATGATTATTATCATTTTACAGCTACTTGCTTGTACATGGTTGTGGTCAAGAACATCACAGCATAAATGTAGGGGGAAAACAACTTATAGAGAAGACTGGAAGGTCATACAGCTGTTTATTTTAAAGAATAAAATGGGAAGAGGGTGGAAAGTGAATCCGCTGGGAAAACTGGCATGTCTGCCTTGTTTGGACAGCAGAAGATGTCCCACATGGAAAGCATCACATTCCATCTTAAAAAGCACAACATCTCTATATTTTGTCAGACATCCTCATTTAGGATCATCCAGGCCAAACCTCAAACATCCTCCCATATTTTAGAAACCTACTGAGACAAAACTGCATCCACTTCTACTGTACTGATGAGGAAGAGGAACAAATGAAGGACCAGGAGTGCGGCTGTTAGTGAAGAGGTGCCGGTTTTCTTGAAAAAAAATGTTAAAATCAGATGTGTACCACTAAAAGAAATACTGAGATTAGATAGATGATTGAAGGGATGATCGACGATAACTTAACTTACTATCAGAACTAAGATGTTATAAAAAATAATCTTGAGAATCATATAGAGACGTTTCAGTAGGTGAGCCCCGGTAAACAGCACTAGTGACGGTTGAATTTTAAATCCTTAATTACAAACCAGTCGTCTTTTTGATCCGACACCCCACATCTCGAATTCTAATGTTAAAATATTTTAAATAAAATGTTCAGACTCTTATTAAAATCTTAATTCATGTTACTTTAACTGTATTGGTTGTAGAAAGGTTCAATTATTTCAAAGCTCCGTCAATAATTTCCCCAAACACAACATGTTACGTTTGTCTTTGACACTAAGACTAAGTGTCCATGCTGGCAGTTTACTGGGGTAATGTGGTGTAATTCCCCCCACCTTTACATAGAAACGATCTCCCAACGCTACTACTACTAACATTTTCTTACTAGATTGTTGAAGTGAATACATAATAGACAATATGGCAAAAACCACTGTTGTGTGATGAGACAGAACGCAAGGCTAATTTTAGACGTTGCACAATTGTATTAAAAGTCAATGAAAAGACTTGAGTTGGCCCGAAAAGATGCTATAGTTGATCCGAAGTAATTATCATTTAGAAGGAAAGTATAAAACTGATAAGAGAAAGTGGCATATAAACTGTATTGTAAGTAAAAATTACTGGAGAGAATGCTCAGAAGAGAGACTGGGTTGTACCCTACGTTGTGTAAGCTAAATACAATCTACAGTACATTATTTCTTTTTATGTTTTGTAATTTTTTATTTGTTTGTTTATTATTTTGAAATGTATTAATTCAAGGAAGCCTGTACAGGAAGGCAATAATGGCTCATCTGTCAACTAAAAAGAAGAGCTAAAAATAAAACGACACCTGATGAAAAAGTCAACAACAGGCAGCTTTGACTGTTCTGTTGAGTGCGGATGGATGGATGAACTGTGAGGATGGATGTGAACTGTGCATTGTTTGAATAATCGGCATCTCTCGCCCTCTCCAAGTGCGCAGGCAGGACTGACGTCTCTACACTAATTTCTTCAGACCCACTGGCTGTGTAAGCCCTTATGCAACGCTGTGACGCAGCTACTGCCCGACCGTGCATCCCACCACCCACGTAGCTTCTGATCCTCACCCTCGTTCTTCCCTGCCACCTCTTCACCTCTCAGTCTGCCTGCCTCCCACCACATGGTCAGCCTCTCCACTTAAAATACCTTCACTTCAGGACTCACTGTGTGTCTCGTTTGTTTTTGTGCATATTAGTGCCTGTGTTTAATGGAGAGTGTGTTTGTGTGCCGTCCATCTCGTGGCCTCTCAGCAGGAGATTATAAATCAGGCCAGAAACCACACACCGAGAGCAAGGAGAAATGTATTTAAAAATACCCAAACAACCAGCCTCAGGGAGGGGCCGTCCCACTTACACACTGTGCCACTAACTGCAAGAAAACTAAACGAAAAGGATGGAGAGAGTAAAAACATTGTTTTGAGATTGGTCACACAGGTGAGTTACATGAGCTTGTTAAGTGAATGAGGAGGAAATTATGGCAAAAGGGGATAAAAACTAAAGTAGAGATTGAAACAGAGAAGAGTGAAAGAGGACTCCAAAGATTTAAACCTAATGGATAATTGCTGTTAAATTGAGTCTTATTTTCATAATTTTGGACATTCTTTCTAAGGGTTATGATAGATCTGCATTTGTGTTTTGATCTGGGAAGACAGCGCCGTCACAAAGTTGAGACAAGAAGCATGAGTAGTCAGACAATCAGACAGGTTGTAAACAAGTCTACAGTTTAGAAATATTCTGCAAACTACTTTATTTCAAGGTAAAACAAGTCAGATTTCAGCAATAATCTCACATTGCAAAGGAAAACTGCATGAGCATGACTACAACAAGTTAGAGGTGGAAATTCAAAGATTCATCATCACAGGCTGTGTAGTTTGTTTACTTTATTTCTAAGCAAAACTTGAATTTATTTCTAATTCAAGTGCACTATTGCCATGACGTTCAGTGCCGAGTCTTACTTCAGTTCAGAAGTACGTTCAGCATGTTGCTGGTCAAAGCTGCTCCGCACTTCAAAAAGGTGATTTACAGACATCCAGACATTTTGGGATTTTTTACTTTTACTGTTCACTTTTGTTTTCTCTTCCAAACATGAGGTTTGTTTAAAACCTGAATGACCGTCCGACAGGCAGCTCATGTTTCTTACCCCATCTGACTTCTTTTTATCAATGTCACCACATTCTCAGCATTTAAGCAGGTCAGTAACATTATGATAACTGATAGAAATGATGGCCAAAACTACAAAAAATAAGACTTAAATTGTAATAATCTGGACTTGCTGCCGACTGACAGGATACAGGGATGTTTTTTTGATCTTGGTTGGGAACCATTGCAATCTGATATACAACTCCATCTCAAACTGCTGACCGGTTTGTCCATTTTCTCATGTTACTGACCACATTCTGTGAGAATGACTGTGGGCTACACAGTCGGATGGTGTGAGATGGATTACAGCAGGATACCGGGCAGTTGACACAGCTGAGGAGTAAGTGAAGATGATGGTGTTGGTGAGAGAGGACATAAAGAGTGTGAGAGCAAACTAGGAGTCAGAAAGGCTCCAGGCCTGTACATCAGCACATATGGGCCTCCCTGAAGCAGCTGTGAATGTCATGATCACACTAACTACCTCCGCCAATCACAGCTGCTCATGGGAACACGGCATGTTGTTTTTCATGCACTTTTAAACTCTCATAATCATCCACAAGTGACAACAGATGATGCAGCCCACTACGTTTAAATCCAATGTAAAATATTCTCCTGACACAATTTACTTTTAGGATCATGGCCAAACAAAATTGTGCCCCCATCCTCTGACTAACCCGACGTCTGAGCCCATGTAAACCGACCAGTTACACTGTACTTCTCTTTCCAACAATCTAATAGATATTTCATCATTCTGAAGGCTGTACTCAAGTCTTTTTTTTTTTTTTTTACAGAAATGGTAGATGATGCCGTTTTCAGCCACTTAATATGGAGGGTTCCTGTTTTTCTCTGTTTGATTTCATATTAAACTAAATACCTTTGGGTGTTGGACATGGTAACATCAACATTACACAATGACAATTATAGCATGCTAATGTTTAGCAGGTATAATATTTACCATGTTCACCATCTTAGTTTAGCGCGTTAGCGTTAGTATTAAAACACTAAATCATCCTGATGGGGACATGAATGAATGTACCAATTTTTTAAAAAAGGTACATAGCTGTTGAGACATGTTACTCAAAATCACAAATGTCAACCTCATGGTGACATGAGATGGAAAGGGGATCACCAAAGTCAGTAAGAATTTCATGCCAATCCATCTAATAGTTTTTGAGATTTTTCAATCCCGACCGAAGAGGTGGACAGAGCCATCCGAGAGCCATGCCACCGCTAAACTGCTCAGTAGAGTTCCTACCAGAACTGATGCAGTACGAATAATTCAATGACTTCAGAGTCCAACTTCAGGTTATCCTGGATAAGGGTTTCCCCAAGGACACTTTCGCCCAAGTCACTTAGTGATGTCAATGACGGTGCTTTGCTGTGAAGGCAGCAAAGTGCTGCCGCTCTGGCATCTTATCTGGGCTGTTTACAAAACTGTAAATCTAATCAGTACTGCAGCAGCGGTTCCTTGGGACCGAAACACAAAGTGGCTGCAGGATAAATGCAGCAGCGCGAGTCAATTCTGAGGGGAAAAAAGGGGCACACATTTGAGAGTGTATAGTTGTTGAGCAGGGAAGAAGTTATTTATTATTTCAAAGTTATCACTATTCAAGGGATAAACACTGCACTGTTTGAAGAATAAAAAACAGCATTGGTTGCGATCATTTCCACTTCGTGTCATGTTCAGATAGAAAACAAGGCAAGTGAATGAGACCGAACTGTGGTGCATCTAGTAATTAATTATTATTCTGCAGAAATCGATTGATGAAATTTTGTAAATTTTTTCGACAACATAATCAATCTGAAAATAAATAAATAAATAAACTTAGAATGAAGCTAAAACAATTAGACAACAAAACATTATTTGATAATCAAGTCCAGATTTAGTTTTTTTGTCATTGGGAGTTGGACTGTTGATCAATTATGATGGAGCATTTAGTGACATTTTCTAGACTAAATGATTCATCGAGGTAATAATTGGCAGATTAGATAATAATGAAAAGAATCATTGGTTGCAGTCCTAATTCAGGATTGTTTTTATTTCTTTTTAAACATTGGTCGGAGCCCTAAAGTTCTTCTCTTACATTTCTGTTTGTCAAGATAATAAGGCTTTTGACTTTTTCTAGTTGAGAAATTTGAGAAAAAAGTATTACTAATAACATTATGATGAATTAGTTCTATTTAAGTGTCCCAGTAAGCCATGACAGTGGGACAGGGATACCAGGACCCTGGAACTAAAGCAGCTAAATGGAGTTATTCATTTGATTTTTTTTTTTTTTTTTTACACTGATGCTTTACCAATAGTGACATATGAAAAAAGTATATTAGCACACAGGCTAAATGTTACTGTATTTTCCATAAAGAAGATTAAGGCACACTGTCAATTAGGAATCACATTAAAATGAAAAACATAAATGCACTGTGAGGCTGTACAGAATAGTGTTTATTTACTGAGATAGTGAAAAGGCTGACATAAGTTATTGTACAGGAAAAAATGGTAGGGAAAGTTCTGGCGGACTTGGGTGAATAAAAAAAGTTTTGTAAGAAGCACAAGTCTGTGGACTGATATTAAGGAGGTTAAAAGTTTTAAAATATGGATAGTGGCTTGTTTTGGTACCATGGTCCATTGGCATTGAAATGGGACCATTAGCCGAAGCTCCAGGAAAGCAGGTGAAAAAATATGGCAATTTGGGAGGTAAAAGAAGTTGACAGATTAATGGCCGCTATGGTCTGTACCTGAAAATTGGGCCAAAGCAAAAATCCCACAAGGTCTGACCGGAGCGAATTAACTGCCGTGTGTGTGTGTGTGTGTGTGTGTGTGTGTGTGTGTGTGTGTGTGTGTGTGTGTCTCTTAATACTTTCTATCTGCTATTTTCTTCAAATTATTATGTTCACAGACGTCACCTGCTCGGGTCAGGACAGACAGTCATTAGACAGAAAGGGAAGGAAAAAGAAGTTCTGACCCGCTCCCCGGCTCAGGGATCAGAGGTCTCTGAAACCTCGGCTCCTGCCTCCCAGTGCCCCCAGGCAGCTGTGCAGTTTTGCTGTGCACAAAACACTGGCTAAAAATACCAAACCAATCTAGGAGAGTAGATAAGGTCTGTAAGGAAGGTGTAAGGATTGCACAGATTTCCTTATACTCGTCTAATTGATTCAGCTCCAATCATCTCTGCCAAGGAGGTAATGTATTCGGTTCGGTTTGTTTGTTTGCCAGCAGGACTACGTGACTACCAGCCTGATTTTCGTGAATAATGACATAGAGACTAGATGGATGTGGATCTTTGTTTTCATAATACTGTGTCATGTACATAGATGGAAAGGTAGGCCTACACTATGGAGGCTGTGGACACTCCATTATGAAAGGAGTCATGTTTGGGTGAGCAGGTCCCTGTTTAGTTTAAATCTCATGTTCTACGACCACACAGATGAGTACAAGTGTTGACTTGCAGGGGGTGGTAATGCAAATATTGGACGTATAAATAAACAGGGGCTGTGTGACGTCCCTTAGCAAACAGAAGAGAAGAAGAAGAAGGCTGCTGGATGAAGTAAACAGGGATGTAAAGAATTCTGGTTCCAAAATTTATAGATTTAAAATCAGCTTTGAAAATGTTTTATGGAGAGAAAAAAAGGCATTGAACACTTTTGTTAGGCTTTAAGGATACACAAAGCGTGTTTTGGTGATGAATACTGAATGTAAACATTAAGCTACAGTGTTTGTCCTAAAGAAAACTCTGCAGGGTACCTTTAAATGTTTTGACTTTGTGGTCTGAAGAGCTGCATTACAGCTGAATGACACAAATATCAGAAGTCATATCTGTGTGGAAAGAAATGCATAAAATTCCCCATCAGCCACCTCTAGTTCGCAATCAGTTTGTTTATTTATACCAACTTTCTTAACGTGGTTAAAATGTGTGGTTTAGAACAAAAAGTAAAGTATAAATTTATGATTAAAATAACGATTTAAAGTAGGCGGGTTAATCAACTATTTTTGTTAGAAAGGTAAGAAGAACATGAAATGCCTCCATGAGATTTACACACACATGTACCCAGCAGACCAAGGTCAAAGAGTATTTACAAAATGGATCTGCTCTGAAGGAAGAGGGAGGAAGGTGATGAAGGCCAATTTGTCAACATACAGCATGTGTTGTGGATTCAGCATATTGACTGAGTTTTATACAGCGTGTTGTGATACTACAGCAGATCCTTAACAACCAGCAGTCTGCCAACTACACCATGAAATCAAACGTCCTTCCTTCAGCAGATTGAAATGTAAAGTATAACTGATGATGTATTCCTTCTTTTGTTTTGTACAGACTAAACCGACATAATAAGCTTGACAACTATTTTGCATCACGGCTCATTGTTTGAAAAGCCGCACAGGGTCACAGTGTCATTATTTTTGGACTGCTTTAAACACTGTGGTGTGGGAAACTGTGCAACAGCCCTAATTACAGCAAGCAACCAACAACAGGAGAGTAAATGAAACACAATGGGAGACTACATAAACAAAGAAAATGCACAAAATACTAAATCAGCATTTCTTATTTGACGTGACAGGCCCTCAAGAAAACTAAAAACACAACAAGGTCTTCATACTGCGTCTGACAGCAAAACACCTTCCACTGTGTTCCCATTGTTGTCTTGTCTTCTAAAGTTTCTCTCCTTCCATTTGTTCTTCGAGGAGACAGTTTGCATAGCCGTAACACAAAGAATGGAGGGACTTGACCTCCAGTTTAAAAGACTCAAGGGGAAAAAGTCACAGCAGCAGCACGACGGAGAGGTATCACTTACAGAAAAAACAACATCTATTATGAAACAGGGGCTTTTAGACTAATAAATACTCACACCTCCATCCCTATTTCCCCAATTTCACAAAGTCAAATAACAAGGCGAGTTCCAAAAAAATAGGGGGTGAAATAGGGGTGAGAACAAACAAGCTTTTAGATGATCAGACAGAGAGTTTAGCCAGATTATCAAAACCATTTTATTTGGCGGTAAAGTGAAAGTAAGCACACCTGAAATGTCTAATAGTCTCTCATAGAACAAGAAAACTGTGTGCAAGCATGACTACGGTCAATCCAGTTAATCAATGTTAAAGCAGTAAGTTGGTCTGTAAACTGTGATGGATGTTTACAACAGACAGTGTGGGGCAGAATTTCTTCACTCGCCTTTGTTTTCTTATCCAAATAATTATAGTAATATTATTTAACTTGGGTTTGTTTAACACCCGTCTGATCGTCTGGCTGCTCGTGAGTCTCTGACTTCTTTTTAACACAACAGAGGTTTCAACAGATTGTTCCCCTAAATACAAAAATTAGACCTAAAATGTAGTAAACCAGAATTATACATAGGTAAAATAATCAGATTTGTGAAGTTCAACAAATCTCTTATTGAATAATTTATCTCATTATTTTTAACAAGCAAAGAACATTACATTTGTAGTCCTTTGATTGTCAATCTTTTTGAGTTGTAGTTCTTAAACACTTATAATTTGTTACTTAATAAAAATCATTGAATGCTTGGTCAAATTCTTCTATTATTTAGACTTTTCTTTAGACTATTGTTTGTCTATTTATCACTAATACATCAAGTAGTTTGACATATTTTGTCAAATGAATAAAAAAAGGTTAAAACAAAACCATGTAGTTGCTTTAACATTTATTGAAAACTTTATTTTGTTACTGTACTGAGGGCAATGAAAATCATAGATAAATAATATTTAAATAGGAAATCGTCTCCTCCTCGAACAAACTACAGGAATAGATTCAACAAGGGATCCAAAATTATGCAGATTCAATAAGCAGATTTAATACTGGACTCAGACAGATACAATTATATGAAACCCCAATACTAAACATGCAGAGTGATAATATTCCTGTCATGTAGAATACTAGAACTCCACAGGGATGCTAAAACCCTGATATGCTGACGAAGCAGTTCCTCTGAAGGTGTTTGCGGGACGCTTGCCCTGGGCTTAATAAAATCACTCGAGACATTAATGCAAACAAACTGTAGCCTCCCACTGTCAAGGCTCACAGTCCACCCTTTTTTTTTTTTCAAGCTTGCTGAGGTAAGCACTTGACCTCTGTGTGTGTTTAGGCTGACGAAAATTTGAATAAAACATCCTGTAGTTAGGGGTTCAGGGCTGGCGCTGGGAGAGTTGCTCCGCTGTTCAGTTTGCTTGTTCTTCTTTGTCGTGTAATCATCTCGTTCCAAGTATTTGGCCTTTGTTCACAAATGAGGCAGCTGCGCACAATAAATAGACACGGTTGCTTCTTTTTTAGCTTCATTACTTAAATGAGCACACTTGGGGATTTGTTCGGGGTATAAAGACGCTACAGAGCTGCTGTGCACATATGCAGCATAAATCTAGTTAACCAACGAGCAAACCTGTGTGTGCAAAACACTGAATTACCACCTTAGTTTCTCCTAGTAAAACACAAACTGGTGTTTTGTGTTTGGTCCCACAGTGCATCTGGCAATGCAATAATACCATGAAAAGTGCTTCTGTGTTGAGCCAAAAGTGGCTGCAGACACATCAGAGGCGGAATGCCATTCATTTTAAGAATTCACATACGTTATTGCTGAGCCCCAAGGCAGGCCAGCCAATAATTGTGAACCGCTGGCTCTTACATCCAAGCTACAAAATAGACCACGGATTGTTTTGTGTTGTCACTGGGATTTAAAGTATGCCACTGTGTCCCCATACACAAAGAATGGTCCTCTTGCACCCAAGAGATGTATACATTCTGGTTAGAGCTAGAATGTAAACCTTATATTGGTATTTAGCATTTATAGCTTATACAGAGTCAACACCCCCATTTATTTTCTATGCGGCAGAACTAGATTTCAAGTCCCAAATGATGCTACAAGATTATTTTTCTTCGTGAATTCCAGCTTTCAGAAAGAGTAGATCAAGCTCAGCAACACTGGGACAGACTGTCCTCGACCAGAAAAATGATCGGGTGGATAAGGGGGCACTAAGTGCGAATTCAAAAGGGGACAACTATTAAAAATATAATAAAAACATCTGTCTCGTAGACTTTACCAGTGGGACATCACTGAAAGCACAGAACAGTATCACGTTTTGGATTTTTTTCCCCCAGGAGATGAATGCAAGGAAATTGTTTTGTTGTGGTCATAAATGGAGGTGAAGTCTGAGCAGGAAATGAGTCTGTATTTCGGAGGCACTTTGTTATGTCTAAAGCCAGCAAACCTGCCACGCCTGGTGCACACGCTGATAAAAGGGGAAATACACAGCACCATAAAGACTTTATAATGGCCCTCAAAGCTACATTTTACATTGTAAATTCATTTGTTTGCGACATCTGAGCGGTGTGGCTACACTTTATTGCTTCCATGATTTACAAATAATGCTTTTTAAGCTAAAAAGGGAATAGCGACCCTGAGCAATTAATCAAGCCTTCACACACCTGTGCGGAGTTTTTCAGGTGTGCCCATAAACTTACAAAAGCAACAAGACACACATGTAGTTTTACAGCTACAACCCTTTACTTCATCACTTACAATATTCTTATCAATTCGTAAAAAAAAGAAGAAGAAAGAAATCCAGTATAATCCTGGTTAATTTACCGTGCACGGTGGAGTGGACAGTCCGGGACAGCTGCTCCACAAAGTCTGCTGGGAAAATCTGGATGCGACGTGTTCTTCGTCCTTTTTAAATCGTCTTATCCACACACTCGTAACTTTGCAAAGGTGTCTGTTGACTAAACCACATGTTAAATGTCTTGTTTTCTCTCTCTTGCGTCTCTTCCTGCCGCTGAAAGCGCGTTTGTTGTTGTGCGGGGAGCTGGACAGGCGCTGCTCGTGTTTACAGACCGGAGGCTAAGCTAGCGAACAGCACAACGACTATGTCCGGTTGAGTATTTCAAAATAAGATAGCCTACTTTTCTGACCCCTATGAATTAGAATTGATAAATCTATTTCCGCAAGAAAAAGAAAATAAGCATTATATGAAAGAAACCAAAAGTGTAAATATTATACTATGTCCTTATTTTGAGAAACTTTCTCATTATAATTAGATATATAATAGACTTACATGATCTTTTGTTTTTCATCACATTGGTAGAAATCTGCGTCCATGCAATAAATACAGATAAAGGCGCAGTTAGACAAAGTGGTGTGATTAATGGCAGTAGTTAGCAGGTACATGTACACAGAATACAGCAGACTGTAATATATAATGTGATTGAGTCATGATATTTAGTGTTTGTTTGTATTAATAGAGACATATAGTACAAATATAATATAATATAATGTTATAAGACAATATAACATATTAACACAATAAAGCATGTTATAATATAGATATAAGATATATAAAGTTGTGCATTAGAAATACGTGTTTTTCTTGTGACCTCTGAGATTTATCTCCCAAAACCCAAGATGGAAACCACATACTATGATCCTTATTTTTTACAAACACATGTAGGCTACCAGAAATGTATTTATAACGTTTTATTAAAAAGTACTTTTCGCAATCAAAGTTATAGAGGTCAAAGGTCAAATATAACCTACACCTGTTGCCCATTTATTAGGGACACCTAGCTAAACCAGTAATTATACTGAGAGGTTTTACTGATATTTAGCCTGCTCTTATTAATATGAATGAGGTGGATAAAATCAAAACCTCTGTAAAAAAGCGAAGATTAACTCTCGAATGATTGTAAATTGCAGAGGCTATGAAAGCTACACAAAGAAGACTCAATGACAAAACATATAATTAAACATATAAGGATGCAAAATTGGCTTCGACTAACAGTTGTGGCATATACTGTATATAAACATGAAATTACCTAGTGCTAAATTACATGCATTTATTTTGAATGCAAACTTGCAAGCTTCCGGTATTATCCTGTGTGTGTGTCACCTCTGGACTGCTCGCTCGCTCTCTCACAAACACACACACACACACACACACACACACACACACACACACAAGCCAAAGGACGGTAGGGTATATTATAATTAAATGTTAAATATTTTAAAAGCAATATACAAAGACCTAGCAAACTATTCATTTCATACAATATTTCATATGTATATGGTAGAGACAGCGATAACATAGGCATTAAGAACATTCAGGACCTATTACACACATAATAATATATAATATTTTAGCAGTGTCCAATAATATGTAAATAAACAGATTGAACCAGTGTGGTTGGGTTGTAGAGGGATTACAGTACAGAGGCCTTCGGTACAATGGAGTACCCTAGATTTCCAGCCTGTTCCAGCACAACCGGTTCTTTGCTCTGTTTTCTCAGTATGTAGAACGAGGTCATACCTGACTAACCTCAACCCTCTCAGGCAAGCCTTTCTGCTCCAGAGGAGTAAAACAAGGCTATATACATAGTTCCGCTGAGAGTTTTTAATCTGTTTTTTTTTCCACATAGGCAAGAAAATGAGATAAAGAGCATACTAATAATAATTAAAATTCTCTGTTGGCTCAACATTTTTAGAGTTGAACTCTGACCCTCCGGTCCCACATACCATAGGTTGATATCGCATTATTGACATTCAATCAATCATGCTAACAATGATGCTGGTTTTTTTTGTTTTTTTGTATCAATTGTAATATTTACAACGTTTAGTGTGTTATCATGCCAACATTTGCTAACTAGCAACACAAACTAAGGCTGAGGTTGATGGGAATGTCATTAGTTTTGCAGGTATTTGGGTCTAAACCAAAGTACTGGACAAATTAGATGAAATGGGGTCACCATAGTTATGGCAAATAATCCTCTGGGGACCATCAATGTGTATTTAAAATCCATGGCAATCCATTCAATAGTTGTTGAGATATTTTAGTCTGGACCGAGGCTGCTGGCATGGCTAAAAACAAGCAATTAAAAACAGCAAAGCACAAACAAATCTAGGGAAATAAACAACACAACTATAAAACAGAACAGAAAAAGGGTTATTTAGGAGGCTGAGTAGACCAGAGGGTTGGGAAAGGGGAGGGCAGTTTTATATTTTGTATATTATGTGGGGATTTTGTATTGTGTATACGAGAATAATTCAATGGAGAGCTGTTTAAAAAAACATACACAAAAAAGAAGAAATAAAAAAGGGTTATTCTCACCCTAGATAAAGCATATTTAAAGTAGGGCTAGTATAAATAAAAACCTTTATTAATGCAATGAACACAAAAAGAAAAAAAAATACAGAAAATACAAAAGAGAAAAACATCAGGAAGACATTAGCATTGTAATAAATTGATTAACATGACAATCTATGCCTTCGTTTGTTCTACCCAGTAAATAAACGTTCTGCATGTGAAGCAGCATCTAACAAAATGTGCACACAAAATCCTGCGTGTTTGCTTATTCACTTTGTGTGTACATTTCCTCAGTTTTCCTTCATTTTCAAAGAGCTAACTCAATTTGTGAGGAAATCAGCTTTTACTGAACTGGGCGGCTTTGTGAAGCTGGTGAGGCTCCAGCAATCAGGCCTGATGGGAATGGAGGAAAATTGTCCCGCACTTATCTGGCCACTAGAGAATTTGAGAAGAGTTGTTACAGTAATTGATAATTGTGTGTGGGTTGAATGTAGCGTGTCTGTTGATAATGACTCCCAAACTCAAACCTCTGAGTCTGCTCTTCGCCACTCGAGCATGAGGGACATTGTGTTACCGCTGCTCTCTGCTTCTGGCTGGGCCTGGGCCGTGCATGCCCAAGATGCCTATCATTGCCTAAAGCAGCCGGCATATCTGCAATTATGTTTTGTTGGCTGATAATGACATTCCCCTCTGCGTCCACTGTGCGCTCATTTTATTCATAAACATGCCGGATGGAGATAATTGGTGAAAAGTAATTGGTAAATGACGCTGCAACTCATTTCACTCAGAAATGGCCCCTAGATCTCTGCTATTTGAGAGTCCATTTCCTGAAACTACAGTTTCCATTATGATACATTAGGCAAGTGCAGAGGAAGCCAGGAAAACACATTTTGAAGGTATTCCCAGATGCACTATTCGTGAGATTTGTGTACTTATTTGATATTCCCATTTGTGCACTTTGCATTTGATTTACATGATGCACAGTATTTCCTGTAGAAACTCCCTTTGCTTGTATGTTTTTATGAACAGACCTTACATGCTTCTTCTCGAGAGTTTTTCAAAAGTGCACTTCTCTCAGCACTTGTTAGTGCTTGCAGTTAGAAAAAACAACAAAATGTTTTTTTCTTTTTTAATCTTGCAAAGAAACAAGTAGGAAGTCGCACCCAAAAAATACCCAGCCCAATATAATCCAACTAAAAGCAGTGCTGAGCAAGGAGGAAAAGGGCTTAACCAAAGCATATTGCATATATATTTAACAAGGGGAAGGACCTGCTGACATCTGAACCCAAACACATTGCCTGTTTTATCTTGAGCTGCTGCTCCCTCACCGTCGGGAGCCCAGAAGAGGAACAAACTGAATGTATCATGCACTCTGTGCTCTCTGACCTGCCTCAAAGCCCAGTGATTCAGGAGTAAATGAAAAGTTGTTACAATATGAACACCAGCAGATTATTACCACAGGCTGAGGGAAAAGTATTTACTGAATCAAAAACAGACATTTTAATGTGGTTGGCGGACAACAATGCATGACATGGACAAAGGATAATATTATAATTAGGGTCCTATTTTCATAGTATTGCCCATCACTCCTATGAGTTATGATAATATTGTACTCATTAAGATAATTACAGACAACTGGGAACACAACAACATGGATTCCAGAACAGTTTATCCAGTTTCTTTATTTAAAGGGAACATACCATGAAAACTGGGTCAGTTGTTTTGTGGGCTGCCTTGGTCCAAAAACATGGAATTCACCAAGCCATTCAGATTTGGCTCGACTTTCTATGTCACATGCAGGCTCTTTATAAAGGTACACCATATTTTCCTCGCAAGTCAATCAGAGCAGACTTTTTAAGGAGGGGGGCATAAAGAGACAGACGGATTTTGAACATTAAAGCATGTAAACATGTTCGATTAGAAACCCAAAATACAACTATGAACCTGAAACTGAGCATTATATGCCATCTTTAGTGTAAAACTGAAAGTGAGTGTTGTCTGATTTGTTATTTGAATACCTCAGTAAAGCTAATAAACAACTTTGAACCTGAAATCTGGTACGAAACATAGAATGGCTCTTTTTAAAGTGATTTGCTTGTAATGTTTGAAAATGTAAGACAAAAAGCATTGCATAGAATAGAGACTACAGAAAATGTAAAAGTTTGACGTAATGATGCTTTTAATGGACAGCAGCTATAAATTTTATTTCCATGGAAGCTGCAAAGTATTGTAATTAAGTCACTCACATTTAAGAGTTTGTCCCTCAGCTTCACGCAGCATATGGTTTTCATTCTTCTCCTAATCGAGGACAAGTCGATTATGAATCATATTTCCAAGCTGTCAGTAAAGGCCTACACATGTCTTCACTAATCTAGAAGAGACACGTGAGTATTTCAGTTAGAATAGCTTCAAATTTATAGTCAGAACATTTCACTTGATATAAATATTAACATTTTTGGCATGGCTCCATGTTGGCTCTGCTTGTTTTTTTGCAGGAATTCAGCTTCTTTTGTCGTTATTGTCTGGAGCTGCAAGGTGCCAAAGACTCCTTCAGCCATCTAATCTGGGTACCACTGTGCCAAGGGAATTGTTTTTGTCATTTATTGAATAGTGCACTCACTTTGATCCCCATTATCAAACGCTGTCCTTTTGTAATAGAGGAGCTTAATTAAAATGTGCAATCATTTCATGCAGAGAGTGACAGGAATAGTCAAGAGATAGCAAAAAACTATTTTCCATCCGTGTTCACAGCTGATAGAAAATGATAACATTCAGCATTAGTGTCATGTGATTGGCTCTATTTTATATGTATCTCGATGCACTGTTAGATAATCAGCTTAACTGACCATATTTATGGCGATAATGCTTTAATTAACTGCTGAACTGGGCGACCACTAGCTCTGGTTTTCCACGCTCAGGCTTTCATGAAGCAGACGGTCAGTGTGTGCACACAGTCTGAGAAGATTATGGCAGAGAGGGGCCTCCTTTGAAAGTGGCCATGCAGACGGCTAATTTGAGACTGAATGGGCATTTTCTTTGGCCAGGCTGTGGAGTATGCCTGGTTGGCTGGGCAAAGCTGTCTCCGTCTCTCTGTCTTTCTCGCTCTCAGAGTGAATTAAAAGAAAGTCTGGTGTGAGGTGCTGGAGCTCTGCCAGGAGCCTCACTTATCCCCGGTGTAGGGCGCTAATTCTGACCACTTGCTTGAGAGGAATGAGGCCCTCCAAACATTAAAAACAGAGATGGCTGCCCTCAAAGCCCCATTTAACAGTTTCCTCACATATTCCCTCCACCTCAGACTCCGCTTTCCTGACCACAAACCCACCACCACTGTAATTATGCTGTTATTGTCACCCCACCTGCCCCCTGATTTGGCCTCTATGGTTTTTCCAGCATCTAGAACCACAGAGTAAGATGGTGCACTCTCTCCAGTCCCCTCAGGGCTCTTGAACAGCCTCCACGCCCATGGTGCCAGGGCAGATTAAGGCCCTCAGCGCTGTCTTTGGCCGGATCTCGATGTTACATAAGCCCCGGGCACGCTGGTGGTTTCTCTCAAAAGCTTTCCCTGTCGTGTTCAAAAGGCAGAGCATGGCCAGTCGAGCAGACTGAGTCGGCAGGTGTTTACAGTACAGCTCTGTCACTCGGGGTGGATGGCCAGCTAAAGGCCCGTCGCTAATGCTACATGACGGTTCAGCATCTGAGACATGAGCAGAGGGATCCTCAGAGTGACTGAGGAGGATCAGGGGGGACACGTTAACCGTGAGAGCATCTGCAAGGATGGTGGAGCTGGTGTGAGACTACATCTCAGTGTGAGCGCATCCAAAAGCTGATACATGCTGGTTGACCTTTAAATGTTTGTAGGTGAACCACTCTACACAGAGAGGTAAAGCACTGCAGGTATTCTCCGAGGGGGTCAGCTCACATTCAGTATACTCAGCTGCACTTTGTTCACACGCAAAGATCTTTACAGTCCAAAGCCACGAAACGGACTTTGAGTCATATGTAGTAATTTGACACACTTTGTTCAGAAGAAGAAAACACTGACATATCATCATCTTCAAAGGTATAATATGTAACATTTCCGCATTAAAATGTCTGGAAATGTTTAAAAATGTCTGGACCTATGTTATTGATTTTGTTGAGTTGTGTACTTACGTTATCCCAAATGTTTTCAACATTGTTCAAACGAGGAAATCTGTACTTATATTCAAGGTAAAGGTGCGTTAAATTTGGTCGCCTGTCAATGATGTCATACACCCTTTACCCTTTCTAGTATCTCTAACTTCCGGGAAAACACGGGAAACAACAGATGATACATCATCTGTTGAGGAAGGCAGTCAGCAAGCCACTCCATTGTTAACTATTGTTTGTATTGCTCACTTGTGATGGAGCACAATTGCCGATTTGCCATAACTAATGATAAGTTAGCAAGTAAATGCTTCTCTATGTTCACCAGCTAGTCGCTAACTATGTCTGTCAGCTGTTTGGTGCTGGACCGCTGGTATACAGTGTTTTTTTTTACCTAAACAGCTGGCCACTCGTTTTTAGTAAACAGTACTCAAACAATAGCAAATTGTGCATTGGTTGGGGAATATTTTCAGCTGGAATAACACAAAACTTTGGCTTCGCAGTTTTGTTTTTTTCATGTGATTTGTTGGCAAGAAGAAAAATGTAGAACTGCATTAGATTTAAGTTTCACTTAATGAGCTGAAACACGAGCCTTCTACAGGTCTGCGAGCAAAGCAGGGATGCAGTGCACATGGTTATTAATATACACAGAGGCAGGCATACTGTTGGGTAATGTGGGTCAAACGTGCAGAGTGCACATGAGTAAGTGAGGCAGAGTAAACCCCCCCGTTAGTCCTGACATTAAGGGGATGGAGGGGCATCTTGAATCAGCTTTGAATCTGAAATGGCCTCTGGTCTTTCCGCAAGCGATATGGGTCCTCAGCCCGCTCTGGCTGCAAATACACAGAGAAACAAAGCATGTACTTTGTGTTGCTACCATAGGAATGCTGTTATTTATGAACATTTCAGACTGATTATCAGTAGAATCGTTGTATCCGATGCAAACACTGAGCAATGATCCTTGTACAAGTGCTCAGTCTCAGTTTCCCTCTTTAAAGGACAAGAAAAGTTACTGTGCTTGCTTCAGAAGAACTGTAACGTCACAGACACAGTACTGATGAACTTGCTCTACATACTCAGTGTACTCTTGCATGCACTCAATGTTCTCCCAGCATGTTCTGTCATACTTTCTATTTTAAATGTCAGTCTGGGTCAAGTAATGTTCTCAATCTCTCCTAAAGCTGCTGGGGTCTATAGACAAAATCAAAACTAAATACTGGAATGTTTCAGTATCCAAAAGGCATTTAAAACTCAATGAATTAAACCTGACACTATTTTAATTGTTTTAACAATCTTAACTCAAGGTTCACTTACTCTTTTGTTCCGAAGCTTTCGATTGTATCACACTGTCTTCATCAGCAGGTGAGTTAACTCAGTTTTAATTGGACTAGATGTTAGAATCCTCTGTTTTGATGAGCACTTTTAGGACTTCACTCTCGACGTTGGACAAAATAATCTCCACTCAAGTCCCACTTACTTGATTCCTCCAGAGCTTTCAACCATATCAATGCTGCTTTGCAATGCAATGTTGTTCCTGCCTCTCTCCACTGCAGGCTACTGTACTACTGTTTAATAAAAGTAGATAAAAGGCGGATAACCACCCGTAAAAAACCACAACTCGTTATTTTTACACTTTGGTTTTTGTACAAGAAAGTGAGATTTAGGTACTGGTAGATGTTACCTTTGAACAGAGCCAGGCTAGCTGTATCCCCCTGTTTCCAGTCTTTTAGCCAAGCTAAGATAAGCGGCTGCTTGCTTCATAATTAATGTACAGACATGAGAGCGCTATCGATTTTCTCATCTAACGTTCTGCAAGAAAAACGAATAAGCCTATTTTCCAAAATGTCAAACTATTTCTTTACATTTAATAAAGAAAATAAAAGAAGATGCTTTTCCTACAAAATTAAGTAAAACGCTTCTCATGATTTTTCTGAGTTGTCCTTGCTCTAATCAATATAATACTGTCTTGTCACCATGTCCAAGAGGAAACACACTGCCATAACCACAATTGGCTGAAAATACTCCTGATCCTGTCTTGGATGTTGAGTTAAGTCCCTTTGCAGAGCCAAAGCCCCCAGCTGATTAACTCTGATTGAAGGTCCTGAAATTACCTCCAGACTTGGTCAAATAGTTGGCTTAATGAAGGGCAGCTAATGGGGCGGAGAGCTATGCATGCATGTCATGTATCCATGCGTCCCATCATCAGCAGTGCTGGGAGCAGCTGGGGCCTCAAGTTCATTTTTCACTGACAGGATCTTTTCTTGTTTATGGAATCAGTTTATGAAGTAGATGTATTTCTAATACTCTGTAATAATCTTGATGTTTTCATAGGACTTTAGGTCAAATACTTCACAAGACAAAGGGTTGATCTGAAGCTCAAACATCTTTTCTTTGTCTCATTTGATTCACATCCTCTCATATCTTGTAGCGTTTTGATGAAATGGAATTCTTTTGCACAATTTGTTTCCTTCACGATTAGGAGCTGCGTAACTCAAGTTGTTTCATCTCCTCCCTTCTCCACATGGCAGCTATTTGAATAGGCATGCAAAGCTTTGATCAGCACAGGTCGCTCAAAACAAAGACAACAATCTGCCATACACAGCGACTTCAGTATTTAACCATGTTATATATGTTTAGTCTGGGAAAATAATTTGAAAACTTGAGCTTTTATCTTTGAAACTTACTTGGATGAAGCTCAGCAATGCTATAAAGTATAACTGACAGCTACAGAGCGTAAGTATTTGGGAAAGTTCTGTGCATGCATGTGCATCTGCATGCATTTGTGTCAAACTCATTCGTCCCAATTTGTGTGTTTTTCCCTCTTTTGAGGAGCTGGCAGGAGACAGAGCCGCCATCATCTGGGCGAAGTAATGCCTCAAAAAACAAAGAGCCCCATTCAGAGTCCTCAGCAGCCGTATCCCACACCCACACAGTGAAGAGGACACCCAGACCCATTCAGCACACAGCCTGGAGTCATTATGGAAAGCAATGTGTACTTACACAGCAGTAAAACATTCACAGGAAAACATTAACCAGTAAAGGAAGGCTCGGAGAAGAAGAAATGGCAGCAAAAGGGTCGAACAAAAACTTGGCATCTGTCTCCCTCCTGCCCTCTCATCTGCAGCGATCTACGTTCGTCAAATATACACAGGAATTATTCCCACAGCTTACAACAATATCTTCGGCTATCTGAGGAGCTCAGGGGTCCACATACCATGTGTAAAGTGAGTCTGGTGCCAGGAGCTTCCCTGGACCGGTGTTTCAGAGATGGAGCCAGCAGAGATCTCAGAGGCAGACAGAGAGGCCCCAATCTCTGTGAACTCTAGACTGAGGCAAACAGTGGAAGAACAATATTTAACTCCAACAATGTTTCACATCATAGTCTCTTTACAAGTCTCGGGGAGTACGACTGCATGTGTGAAAAAAGTTGTTTCAAGCCTTATGTGGCTGTCACTTTGGTCAGCGTCGATCAGGGCTTAAGACAACAAGTAGTTAGAGAATTTTAAAAGAAAAGAATTGAGTTTACCAGACGTCTGTAGCCCGATCACTCTGCTGCAGGCAAAAACACACCTGAACCTCTGAACTGTCTGCGCTCCAGTTGCTTTGTGGGTAATCAGGGTTGGGTCAAATTACTTACTTACTTACTTACTTACTTACTTACTTACTTACTTACTTACTTTTGTAAACGTAGTCCATTGGATTTCAAAAACATGTAATCTAATTTTGGATTCCTTCAAAATCATACATTGGAAATATTAAAAGATGGACGCAGCGAGACAAAATTGAGTCCCACAAATGTTTTTGTTTCTCTTTAAACATCTAAAAATGAATTTTAAAGCAAATAAAATGCATTTTTGCATTTTCAGCAATGACAGTTGCTCAAATCCAATTAAAGACAGTACTGGCACAAACTACAGGTGTACTGTTTGCATTCTGGGACGCACTTCTCATGAGTTAATAGCATTGATTATCATGAAAAAAAGTTTCATTATTTTGAAATTGGCATATTTTAAAGACGTAGTCAAAAATGTAATCAAGTGATCCCTGACAATGTAACTATAAACTAATTGCAATTTTTTTTCAATAGTAATCTGGGTTGATCATTGCTTTTGTAAATTTATAACGTAATCCTGATTACATGTAATCCATTACTATCCAACCCTGTGGGTAATGTAGGCGGCAGGTTTTGACAAGGAAGAAGAATGCATAGAATAAAAAATATGGTCTCTGGTTCTGCTGCATTCATAGTGATATATGTATACTTATATGTGTGTGTCGTAAATTAAAAATACGATATGGCTGTGTATGACAGTCATCTTTGGTTGATGTTTCGTGCCTCTTGCTATGGGCTTGTTTCTGATGCGACTGGAGTCCAAGAGTGTCTTAATGAGATTTCCAAGGTGCAAAGATCCTTCATTTCGTTAATGAGTGTGACTCCCAGGGTGAGACAAAAATCTGCTGTGTGGATTGCCAAGGTTGAAAATCATTATAGACCCTGATATCAAACACTCTGGCACTTTCATATTCACACACTGAACCTTTCCCTTTATATCATAAATCAGATTTTTTATTT
The DNA here is from genome assembly GCA_943590825.1 of Bovichtus diacanthus. NCBI lineage: Eukaryota > Metazoa > Chordata > Actinopteri > Perciformes > Bovichtidae > Bovichtus > Bovichtus diacanthus. Next base: position 370,215 of record CALSBV010000421.1, read on the forward strand.
GGCTTCGCTGTGACTGCGATGAAATACGACACTTCAAGCATCAATACATCCTGCAGCAGCTCGCCGTACAGCACAACACAGTTTCTCACTTCTGAAAGCTGCTGATTCCACATGTAACCTCACACCGGTGCAGCGGGGGCAGGGCAATTGACTTTACCCATGAAATATTCATATGAAGATGTTTTGAAACACATTTGCATTTATTAAAAGTCACTGAGTCTAAATAATGGATCGTGTAATGTGACATTGGAGATGGCTCAGTTTGACAATGAAAAGAAAGCTTTGTGCAGGTGCATGAAAACATATAGAACCTTTATAACATAATGTGTAATCTGCAGTGGTGGAAAAAGTACTCGGATCCTTTACTAAAGTACAAGTATGAATACCACACTGGGAAATACGCCATTACAAGTAAAAGTCCTGCATTAAAAACGTACTTAAATAAATGTAAGTATTATCAGCTAAATGTCCTTAAAGTTTAAAAAGTAAAAGTATTCATTGTGCAGTATGTCAGTGTTTTACTATTATTTAGTTTTTGTATATATATTACTGTATTAATGTGTGTGTTGCATATTACTGCTGTAGATGTTTATGGTTGCGTGAATGTTAACCCCTTTATATACTGCTGGGTAGTTTGATCTACAGAAAAGCATCATATCCTGTAAGATTATCATGTTTGTAGTGAGAGCCACGTATCTCTAAAGTCAACATTTCATGAGCTCAGAAAAACAGCCGTTTTCAGCTTTGTGACGATGCATTTTCCAGCTGATCCAAGAGGCTTTTTAAAGTGTATTCAGTTTAAGAAGTAGGAGAATTTTCTCAACCCATAAAAGGAACACATCCTTGAGTTTATCACAAAAATGCAAATTAGAAATCACCATATTTTTGAGATACATAGTTTTCACTGGACATAAAGGGGATGAAGTAATTAACTAAAGCTATCAGACAAAACCAGTGGAGTATATATATATATATATAAATAAATAAATAAAAAGGTGCATACAAATGGAAATACTCAAAGTACATGTACCTTCAATTTGTACTTAAGTACAGTACTTGAGTAAATGTACTTTCCACCACTGGTAATCTGAGACTTAATTATCAGCCTTAAAGGTAGTAACACTCACACCAAGAGGTCAAAAGGGGGCCAAAGATCTCTGATGTTCTTAAAAATCGCTTATCCAACTGAAGATGTATATGAAAAGCAATCACACAGGGGGGCCATGGTGTTTGCAGTTCTGCTGAACAGTGCACAATTAACACATTTTCTTGGTAATATGCATGAAAGTGCACTGTCAAGCTTTTAAATGTCAAACTCACAGATATCGGGGACAATCCGCCAATCAAGCCTAAAGACAAAGCTACAAAAAATACATGTTTGCAACCAGTGTAGAGGTTTATTCTCATCAGCTTCCATGTCATGCATCAAGCACACACTGCCCCCTGTGGACCAGATAAGAACAAACAGACAAAATGTATTGCATTTAATAATAAAAAAAACAAGTAGCTCGTTCAATAAATCACCCTTGTACAAAATGTCAATGGAGAGCACACTATAGTAATGTGCAAGTGACTATCTACCATGAAAACCTTGTGTCACAGTATTTTTTTATTTCTTTTTTAAATTGAAGGACATTTTTTTGCAGTATTTGATCAACACTTTCAACAGAGAACTCAAGTCTTAATATACAGTAGTACTTGCATAGAAAAGCTTAACATGTACCAAAACTTTACCCTCGTTATTTCACATTCTGGTCAAAACATACTTCTTACAACATACGCTCCATAAGGACATATACAACATGTCTCCGTATTGTTATTAACTATACGTTTCATTTTGAATTACAATCAGAGTTTAGTTTGCATTGCTCCAACATACTTAATGTTCATCTTAGCTGAACCCTGTGTGTGGACATAAAACTGTCTAACATCCTCGGTTTCTAACATTTATATGTAAATGTAAAAGTGGTAAAACTGACTCACATGATCCATACGGCCTTATGAATTATACTAGAACATTGTTAGTTCTGCATGCTTTCTTTTTCAGTTGCAGGATTCTTAACAGTTCGTGGAGTCTTTGTCGTTTTGGCCACTTTCTCTTTTTTAACCTCTTCCTTCTTCACCGCGACCTCGTTCTCCTCGTTCTCTGGCTTGGCGGCGACCTTCCTCAGCTTGTGCTTGCCTTTGAGGGGAGTTGCAAAAGTGAGTGAAGACTTGATGAAATCCAGAGGGAAGATGCCCACGTCTCCGTCGAAGCGGTTCTTGGTCACCTGCAGGGACCTGCGGCCGGGAGACGTCACCAGCTTCTTCTCCTGCAGAATCCAGACATTGTCGGCTTCTTGGCTGGCCTGTAAGGGGTTAAAGGTCGAGATGAGTCTTAGTTGTGTCGAATAACTTCAGCCTTGTAAAGAGGGCCAGGACATATGTATGTACATGATAACGTCAAGTCAATTAATGGGTTTATTCGTTTGTTAACACCTGCTGCACGACACTGATAAGAAAATGAAAATCATCAATAATAAAGGAAAAATAAAAAATGCATCAAAGAAAGGGTAAATGGGTGTAAAACAAAAGTAAATACACCAAGTAATATAATACTTAAAAAATGTAAACGTGTTACTTTTTTGACTGCCCAGATTATGTGCAGCAGTGTATCTTAATGTTGTATTCTTGTGGATATAAGGATTAGTATAAAATAGTTTTAAAATGTAATTCCTGAAAGAATATTGAACATATTATCTTATCTCGTTTTCTATTGTTTTTTGCAGTGTCTTTATACTGTACAACTTATTATCTACTTTCAATTTTGCATTTGATACATCAGAATTGCACATTTTAATCTTACTTCTGCTCGTTTTCCTTCTAGCATCCTGGATTGTAAATAAAATTAGAAATGTACAATTTCTAATTACATCGATTCACTACACCATTCTCAGTAAAACATGATCAAAAAATAATAATAAAAAAAGAAAACGTACTGCCCCTTATGTTTCCCTTTCAGGTTATTCAAACAGAAAACGACCTAATTTGCAGAGTTCAGTTTAAAATGTCTTACCTTTGCCGAACCAAAGATGGATGCAGTTTGCAGTTCTCGGTCATCCTCCTCTTTCCTGGGGTGAATGACCAGAGTGACGTGGCAGCTGCTGTCAGTGGCAAACTTCCTGAATGCTCCGATAATGTGGTCCTGGACTGCAAACCTGGACACATTAAACATCATTTATTTATTATATATATTTTATTTATATATTGGTACATGATACAAATTGTTTACCTTCCTATTTGTCATAACGCTCCTCTTACTCACTTGTCTACGGAGAGGTTTTCCTGACCCATCATGAACTGCAGGTTGTCGATGATGACATGGTTGATATCATACAGGTAGACAGCATGTTGCATTGTGTCCAGCACTGTCCTATAGAAAAGGTTGGAGAGGTATTTTATACCATATCAATCTGTTGATGTAAAAGGTTTATTGCGCTGCAGATGAGTGAACAAATATAAAACATATACTTTCCATCATCAAATAATCTTCTGAATTTTTATATTAATTATTTAGTCAATAAAAATAGTCCAAGGTCTTCAATTATGTGTTTTTGTCCAACCAACTATACATAATCCAGCCTTTCAGTCACTGTTAAAGTTATCCAGTTTAATTACTTGACGTTCTTTTCTTTCAAGACTCTTCACTGAATATTAACATTTGGGATGCAGACTGGGATTAAAAAGAAAAGAAAAAAGGCCGTATCCATTGAAACTCTGATTAGACTTACTTGATGTTCTGCTGCCCATGGAAAGTCATAAAGTAGAGCGGCAGCTCTTCAAACTTGTCTGCCCAGAAGTCGTACTGCTCCAGGTTTTCCTCTAGCCTCTGCATTGCAAACTGCGTCAGCATGACCTTCGCCAGACGCACGTTGTTGATCTCAAAGCTGCCCCATAACGTGTTGACGCCCTGCATGCAAAGGTCCAGAGCAACCTCACTGATAAAGGTGGTCTTCCCACTGCCAGTGGGACCTGGTAATAAAAAGAGACATATATATTAAGAATAATAGATATTTGATTGTAAACTGTAGAACAAAATGAAAAGAATTGGAACTTGATATTACTTAAGATTGATATTGATTTTAAAGCTGCAATAAAATAATGTTGGCCACTTGGGGGCATTGAAACTAGTTGAAAGCACAACACTGATTTTTCACACATTTTCTCAGCAGCTAGTTGCCAAATGTGTCTCTCTGGTGTTTGGTAATGGGCAGGTAGTTTAGTTTAGTTAGTAGAGAGCTTTTGTGCAACCTTTGGAGCTGCAACGATTAGTCGACCAACAGAAAACTATTTTATCTATCATTACAGTCATTTTTAAAGCAAACAATGGCAGAAAATTCTAAAAATAGGGAGATTTCCTGCTTTTCTCTGTTTTATATCATATTAAACTGAATATCTTTGGGTTTCAGACTGACAAAACAAGACTTTTAAAAAGACATCACCTTGGCATTTGAGACAATGTTTCACTTTTTCCTGACATTTTATAGATCAAACGAATAATCAAGATAATAATCAGCAGATTGTTCGATAATGAAAATAACCATTAGTTTCAGCACTAGCTACCTGCTGTGGAGTTTGTGGGCCAGAAAACCAAAACAATGAGCTGAAAAATACTAAAACGCTCTGTAGAGCTGAGGGGAACTGCAGAGTTGGAAGATAACTTTCTGTGGGTTTGTCACTACGTGCGACTCCTTTAACATTACACATTTGATCCATTGTTAATATAAAACACTGATGAGTGCAGCTTTGGTTATGTGTACATCAGTATTACACAGGTATGAACTACAACTATATTTTTTATTTATGATTACTTGAGGCCTTTAAACTATCATGTTTTCTTTTACCTGTGAAAACAGTCAGCTCCCCCTTGCGGTGTCCCTTCAGGATCCTGTTGAGCTCCGTAAACCTCGCCCACTTTACTCCAGCCACCTGCTCTGTGTTCACCAGCTCCCCGTACACATCCTCTCTGAGCTGCTTGAAGGACACTATGGACTTATGGGCCGCTGGGATTGAGGATTTAAGGATGTGGCTGAAGTTCTTCCCCTGGGCTAGGGCCTCCACAGGACACGGCTGGTTCTCCCCGGGCCGCACCAGCGAGCAGCGCCTCAGACCCAGCTTGCGTGAGAAGATCTTTGATGCCTCCCAGGAGCGAATGTCGCCTCCCAGCCACAGCGTCACTCGCTTGAACTGTTCCAGGTAAGGCAGCAGGATCGGTGGAAGACAGCTGACCCCGCGTGGAAGAGCCACACTAGGGAGTCCTGTGGCCTGGCTCACAGCCAGAGTGTCCAGCTCATGTCCAGTCAGCACCACCTCCGCGTCCATACGGCCCACCAGGGGGAGGCCGAACAGGTTGTAGTAAGAAGTACACTTTGGGACTGTAGCTTCATTATAAGTAACTTTGTCATTGTCTGTGCTTTGGGCTGAGATAAGCTTGAACCCCTTTATGGAAGAGTCAGGTCCACCAAACCAAGGGAAAACCAGACTCTTAGTAGGCTTCAAGAGTCTCACGCCAAACTTCTTGAGTGTTGCATTAGAGATCTTTGTGATCTGAAACAAAACATTGATAAACCAAATTATCCTGGGAGGAAAATTGTTGAGACGTTACAATAATTTATATTTATTTATTGTAATGAACCAAACCGGTGGTTCAAAAATTGATGTCTGAAACAAATCGTGGATTTGGAGAATCTTTACACCGCTACTGGTTGGCCTCTTATTTGCTTTCATGGATAACTATAAGCTTATTATGTAGAGATAAATTGAGATTTACTTTCCTTGCTTTTCAATGATGGCTATGTAGATGTGATGATGTTTTCCTATGATTATTCTGATACATAAAAAGTAAATACTAGTAAAATTACATTTTGAAAAACACATGCAATCACTGAACAATACCTGGAACATGGTTTTAATGAGCCGTGCCTCGTCCTCCGGCAGGTCAGTGACGGGCACAGAGCTGGACCAGATCCTCTGCACCTCCCTCAGCTCTCTCTCCCTGTCCTCCTGCTCCTCCACACTCTCTGGGTATCCCAGCAGCACTTGAGGGCTGAGGAAGTCCTGCTCCTCCTTCAGCATCACCTCCAGGCAGTCCTGGAGATCCTCCCAGCTCCCTTCCACCAGCGTGTCTTTACACAGAAACTGCCCGGTGGTTTTGTCTATGAACAAGGAGAAGTTGTCCCTCCTGGTGGACGGAACGACAAAGATGCTCGGGATGTGGAGGCAGCTGTAGCCATCGTGGAAGAAAATCTCTTTGGATCGCAGATACTGTTTGATGTCTGCAATTGTGATGGGGCTCACAGGAAACTCTACAGTGCACTTGGCATCCTTTTTATAAGCCCTGGTCCCGCTGTGTGCCAGGAAATTGCCTTTACCAAGAAGCTCTAAACCACATGGAGGCTTGTGAAGGAGCCTTTGAGTGAGAAGTCTCACACAGGAGAGGGATGGAAAGTGTCTTTGGTGAAACCTTGGGGCTGCCACCTGCAAGAGAGAGGTGGTGCCCCTCAGCAGTAAGCTCCTCCACATTATGTATCTGGTTAGGACAGAGGAAGAACAATCAAGTAACACACAGCAAAGCTACAACAGAGATATGTTTTGGATGACCTATGCTGGTGTTAGTCAAAGACACCACAGACAGTGAGGCATAAAACCGTTATTTTTGTATTAAACGGACATTGACTTGAAGAGAAAATTAGCATGAATATGTTCAAAGCCTACATCAGAAATACATTACGTTTTAATTAAAGAATAAACACATTAAATTCAGCTTACTGGGTCTGTTGTCTGGCCTCATTTTCCTCCACGCTTCAACAACCCCATATTCAACCCGGGCTTTTCGGTGCGTTTTCAAAACAAGTCCGTGCGAAACATACGGCGAAAGGTACCGAACCACGTTTATATGTTTATGCTTTTATAACATTTAAATTGTATATTTAAAAATATATTAAATGTGCATGTATAAAACATGTCTTTACATATTTTTTATTCTAAATTTCAATTTGCAAACGAAAGAAGTCTTATTTTCTTTGACGGTCGTGTCAGTTATGTGTTTCACTCCGGCACATATCACCGACGGACCGGAGTATATCCATGCCCGTCAATTTGTCCTCTATGAATGTTGTTGTTAGCTAACGTAGATTTGTGTCCAGCGGTTTTTAACACGTTCTTAAGTCAAATATATCCGGTAATTGTCGGTTAAACGATGACTTCCAGAGGGACCCCGAGTCGCTTCCTTCAGAGCGTTCTCCGGAACGGAGTCGGTCGGTATGTCTGCCAGCTGAAGCGCCTCTCCATCATCTTCTCTAAAAATGCACAGAGCTCGTTGGGAATCAGGTAAAACATATTTACATACGTTACTTATATTGTGAAAATATTCTTTTAAAGTCCTGCCATGTAAGTTAATGAATAATATATAGTAGGTTGGTTGGTTTACTTCAGTAGTTTCGCTCAATTCCTTGATGCCTATGTGTTCATGATTATATTATTTGATACTCAACACTTGAGATAGCTTAAGGGTTGACATGACGTCAGACTGCACCAAATACATCCTGATGCTTGTTTCCCTTAAATGAATATTTGTTTCTGTTTTAATTATCAATGTTGCGCAACATAGCGCCGTTAATGAAGGGTTTTATAACCTTAAATCTCTCCCGTCCAACATGGACGTTGTTAGCCTAGCCACCGTAGCCAGTCTGACTAATCAATAACAGAAATGTAGAGCCACCTAACTTGTTAATACTTCTATTCTTTTTGGCATGTTTAATTGTAGAATGCAATCACACATTATAAACAACTCCACGTGACGTTATGAATTCAGGTTATACGCATGGCATATTCATTATTCACCGTAAATACTTTTAAATTAGTATTTGTTGCTATTGTGGCATTAGTCGTTTTCTACCGGCGTAGATATGATAGACGGGGAATTTTCTCACTATAATCTATCTTCTGATTTGACAACGTGTATTGATTGCACCTGATGCCCGGTATTTAAAACCCACAAAGACACGCTGAAGGCTGCTGGATCAGGAGTGGTTTGCTGGTGTTCAAGACGGCCAATGCCATAATGATAGCCACAGGTACTCATTTAAAGGATGGTGATTAATAAATATTATGTCACACGTATGCCTGGTTCATTTTTTCTGCGGCGTTCATATAATGTATGATCGCCTTCTGCGAATATATGCCAACATAATACAAGTATTGTTTAGTTATTTGGCTCTTAATTTCTGTTATCGATTAGTGAGACTGACTACGGCGTTAGACGAGAGACACATAACGTTATATAACCCTTTATTTACGGCGCTATGTTGCACAACATATATAATATTAATTTATGAGAAATATGTATCAGGGGATGTAACTGGTGCGACAGTCTGGCAGTGGCATACCACTTTCAAGCGGCATATGCCAGGGATCGGCATAAACCACTGAACCATAATCTTTTTAAACAAACAAACACATTTAGGATAGTCTATGTGATGTGATCTTCTTTTAAAAATAATACTTATATATATATATATATATATATACTTCCATTCACTGAGTCTGTGCTGAAACAGTTTGGATCCCCCTTGGCAGGCGCGCCTCACACTTTGAAAACCTCTGTTTTAATATGATTGATCGAATGAATAGGAAAACTATTTTGATAATGAAAGTAATTTTTCATGCAAAAATATTTCATGGTTCCAGAATCCCAAATGTTAAGATTTGCTGCATTATTCTTATATAATTATAATGAAAATAATCAATAGTTGCAGTACCATACAAAATAGTTTAACAGTTAGCTCCATCTCAACAAACTACATCAGTAAAATCCTGCTTTGAATTATAATATAATGCTATAATATATAATAGTATAAGAGTCACAGGGGACATTAGTACTTTTAATACTTTAAGCACATTTTCCTGATGCATACTTTTACTTTAGTAACATTTAAATTTCTTGTAACAGACTATTTGTACAGTGTGGTATTAGTACTTTTACTTTAGTGCAGGATCTTAATACTTCCTCCACCGTGTATAATTATTAGTGTTAAAAACAAATAGTCGATCATTTATTTAGCCAATTTTCAGAAGGCGTTTTATGAAGAAAAGGCAACATCAGATATTCTGTAACACAGAGCACCATCAGCAGAGTGACCACAGCATCATAACCTTCTTCCCTTCTTTTTCCAGGGAGTTCATTGAAGAGGGAGTGGTGGATTATGCAAAGAAGAACCCTGCAACTGTCGTGTATGTGTCTCCTCAGGCATGCAGGATACCCAAAATAGTTGCAGAATACTGTAAGTGCTCATGACTTGGAGTTTTGATGGGGCGTCTGAATTTCTTTCCTCATTATAGCACATGTATTATTTAACAAAGTTGTTAAATAGTTGTAAAAAAATCTATGGATGGCAGAGGAAATACAAATGGTTTTATCCTGAGGTTTGTTTTGTAATTAAAACTGCTATCCCAAAACAAATTATGAAACAAATTATAATACTTGCGCCATGCCGTAATATCATAGACTTGTTCAAAATCAAAGGCATTTGTAATCTTTACAGTTGAATGCTCAGGTTCAGGGTTATAATCAGTCTTTTTGGTGAAGTTTGTGACAAATTTTCTCTGTAGTTTTTCAATAAACATACAAGAAACATGTAAGTGAACTACAGTGAAGTGAAGAAGTTATGTTATTATGTTTGCTACTTCTCCTAGATACTGTAGGGGGCAGTATAACACTGTTTTCTGAGACCTCTTTTTTTTTTAGGTAGAAGTGAAATCATATGTTCACCCAGAATCATATGTTCTTGTTCACACTGTTGCATTTTGCACTAGACAGGTTTTTCATTACATAAAAAAGAAAGTATGTACCTTTTTAAAGTCACTCATACTTTGTTATTCCCTTTTTTCCCTTCCTGCAGTAAACGGCAACGTGAGGGAAGAAATCGTCACAAGCAAAACGTCTCCGCAGATTTCCGAGCTTTTGACCAAGCTGACCAATCAGTCTGGCCTGGACATCATCCGCCTCCGCAAGCCCTTCCACTCAGACAACCCCAGCATCCAGGGCCAGTGGCACCCATTCACCAACCGGCCCCCGTCCATCGGCCCCATCAGGCCACAGAAATAGGACCTGACCTGAATAAGGACTAACCAAAGTTTGAAGTCAAAGTCCGAATTGGTACTTACTTCCAGATTATTCTTGCAAGATACTGTATGTCCTTTTTTTGAAGCTGGTCAACTGTCTGCGATCAAAATTAAACCACAGGTCAAGTAGTTGTCATGTTTGCAGCAATTTGTTGGATGATTCCACTATGGACTGAATATTTTTCACCATGCCTTTCTGTCTGGTGGTGGCAGCAAAGTTGTGCATAAAAGTGCACACATTACCAGCTCTAAATGCCACATTTGAATAGACTTTACATGAATCCACCAGAGGCTTGTCAACTGGCATATTAAAAAGCAGATCACTTTTTTTTTTAAATCTCAAGGTTATTTGAAGATTCATTGTTGTAAAAAGCAGCACTTCGGAGCAGATGGAACTTTGTATGAAAAAAAATAAATAAAAAAAATTGTACTATTGCTGTCATTGGTGTTTAAATTTAGATTTTCTTTTGAGTTGTATTTAAACAGCTTGTCAGAAGATCAGCAGAGCAGAACTGATGGCAGCTGTGCTGTCTGCTTCATTGAGTTTGACTGATTTAACTGCACTGAAAATACATCACAAACAAGACGCATATCAGATGTACACCTTTTATTATTTGTATGACACGGGGGAATGTACATGTTTTTACAGTTTTTAATACTGATAAGGTTTAAGGGTTTCCTCGCTGCACAACCTTGAACGATCCAGAGCTTAAACGAACATGACAGATAGTTTTGTGATGGCTTGAGGGACAAGTCTTAACCTTCAGCATCAAAGTGTTGTCCTGAAAACTCCTCCAGTGAGTGATTTGTTCAAATTCAACAAGGCGGATGTTGGCAAAACTCCTCACTGCTTTTTTTTTCTCACTCTGAATTCATAATTTTTCACTGCAAAAGGCATGCCGGCTGACTCGTTCTTTTCCTCCACAAAATGATCTCAGTATTGTCAACCAAAATACAGCCACACAACCAAGTACTAGACATCAGATGAATACAAATAAGCATGAAAGGTGCCTCCAGGACAGATTGCTTGTTTCTGTTGATTGATGGATACTGGTCTGCTGGTGCAAATCGCTCTGTCCGCAGGAAATGGTTTGGCTATATCTGAAAATTCATGTAGAGAGCGTGAGATGACTGCAGAGGATGTTGATGAGTGAGAGACAGTGGAGTCAAGCTCTGCAGCGGGATACTGGTGCTGATTTCACTCATTTTCCCCCAAATATCTTTTACTTGAGTTGAATTTTTGAAAAGATTCAGCTCAAGAATGTGAAACACCTGCAGACACACAGACTGCAGTTCCTGTTGTTATAGATGTAGTGCTTTAACCAATAAAAGGGGCTGCTTGTAAATGATCTGTAAACTTATATCACCACATTTAAGTCAAATTAAACCATTTAGCCTGTTTTAAAGCAGGAAAAGGAATTAAAGCATAATTGGCTCATTATGTAAAAAATATTTTCATTTTTTTCCCTGCTCACTTCCTGTATTTTAATTTATCTATGGCACCCATTACAGATATCAGCCACTGTGCTCTCATCACACCCTCGCTCCGCAATGGGAACTGGCACAGCTAGACCCACGCTAGGACATTTAAGGATCTAAATAAAGATGCTGTTGCTAAGTTACTGCCTTGAACGCTGCTCTGAAAAATGGTCATTTTATCCCCCCTCTGAGCTTATGTTATACCTCTGCTCTGTCAGAGTCATATATTTATGTAAATTACTCTGGGATCATGTTTGCTCAATTCCCAGTGGAGTTCCCAGTGGCCTTGCCGCTTGCCACAAGCTGAAAACAACCGAGTGTTGTGCTGTCATGAGAATAGGATTCAGTGTGAGCATGTTTTGCATGTCTTTTCATGACTTCCCCTCAAGGCTGTTGACACTTCTTTCCCCCAAGATAAACATAAGTGTTTTTTTTCTGCACAAAAGCAAGTTAAAATTTAATTGACTTAAATAAATAAGACATGAGAGACAACATAAAAAAAAGGTGGTTCAACTATCTCACAAGAAGCCAGTTATATTCTGATAAAAACCACATAGATAAGTTCATTATCTACATCATAAAAATCATACAGAAACAACTTGATGGAAAGTGTCACAGTTTACAAGAGTATATTACATGACTTTTAGCAGAGTACTTACAAAAGAACAGTGCAAATTGTGAACTCCAACATCTTTCTTTGGCCAACACCTAGAGAAATAATCTACATAAAATATACTGTATCTTGCATATCGACGCAGCGGGAAGTTCTTGCTTCACTGTGGGTTTGTGTACAGAAAAAAGGTGAATGTAAAACTGGTAGCCAATATGTTAGCTATTTTTAAAGTCCATTTATTCTTCAGGGCAGAGCCAGTGTCTTTTGTAAACTGATTGTCTTTAAGTGGGATTGAAGCAGCAGCAAAGGTCGCAGAGTCAGCAGAAGCTTTAAACGTGTGAAGGATTGTCCACAACTTGATGATGAGGAAACTTGATGATGGAAGCTTTTATATAATACATGTTTTAGTGCAGTATAGTAACATGTTGAACTCAGTAGAAACTGCTATCATTTTACAAAAGTTAAACTTGCAATAAAATCTAACCCAACAAGAACATTTCTTTACAACTTTGATTTTGAATAAGATGAAATGTGAATCACATAAATTAGCATGGATCAGAAAACCTTCTTGATCCTGGTCAATCTCTCACTATTAGGACATTAGATTAAGGACGCTGATTCATATTTAGGCTGTCTGATTCTTTTGTGAAATGCGTGCAATGAAAACGATCTCACAAATAATATCAGCAAGAAATGTGAGAGTAGCATGTTAAACTAATGCGGACAATCTGGTTGTTTCACACACAAACTCTAGGGCTCTTTCAAAACTGGTTCTATTTGATTGGGGGCCATCATGGCCATTTGTAAACTCAGCAGGGTCCTTGAGAGAGAGTGTGAATGTGAGCAGATAGAGTAATAGATGATACTGTCATGTAGAGGTGATGAGATGGGAAAGAGGCAGCAGAGAGGGAGAGAGGGGAGGAATGAAAATGAGGATAGAAACAAGTGAAAGGGCTAAAAAGGCTGACAAGAAGAAAGCTGAAGAGTCACTTCTGCCAACATGTCCATTTGTATTGGCATCTGTTCTCTGCATAGCTGGCCAGGACACACAGGTGAGGTCAAATCGCAGGGCACTTTTTTTCAGAGAAAAACACACCGAAATGCGTTATCTCAGGGAAATTTTGAGCGGTGTAATTAACTGACAGAAGTTCATTCTTCCCAAATTCAATTTATAGCCACATATGTGGAATGGTGTCCAATACATATGCTACTTGCTAAGTGGGATCTGAAATGTATAAAAGCAGGTCAACTGCATATAAAGAAGTTTTCTGTTCGGCTCCACCCCAAATAATGCCCGTATTTTGGATTCATCCATGAGGACAAACAGCAGCCGTGAAAGTGGACAGCCCTGGCGTGAGCCACGGCCGAGAGGAAAGAACTTAGAAGAATTGTTTATTGGAGCGCACATACGCATAAAAAAACTATTTAAAAAAAAAAAAATATTAAGCGAAGCCCGCTCCACCCACTCTAAAGGTGTATTTTTATTTAATTCTGTCTGATGTTTTGAAATAATGTATGGAAGAACAGACTCTAATCAAAGTGCTAACACTTTGGCTAACAATAGTCTGCGTTTAGTAAAGAGACGTATATATATATATATATATATATATAAAAATAACTACTGAGACTGAGACTTGGTATAAAGTCACAGAGAGATAGCCAGATTAAAAAGAATCAGTAAACAAAATGGGGTTAAAGTTTCAGTATGCTTAAAACGAACCAGGGCATATGTCGTCCATGTCTAAAGGTGAATGACAAAATTCCTGCTGTCATAGAGAGGGACAAGACGCTATGAATCCTCAACAATATTCATAGTGCTGTATTTAGCTAAATAGGGGCAAAATGTGTTGTGCAAATTTTGAAAAAAGAGGGCAACAAATGCAACAAATCAAGCGCTTTGTTTGAATCATACTGAAGTCAGACAGAATTTCCTCCATCTGGACCAGGCCATTTATCAGTCTGCATAGAGTGCATTTCCTGGACCATATTCTCAGAATAAAGTGGTTTACAAGGCAGACAAGAGGATGACCTGCAAACCTGCAAGTGCAAAATAGCTGCTGCCTCCTTGTATCATCATCTGTTTCCTGCATGTCTAACCAGGACACTCAGGTCAAATGTTTTCTGTCTGCTTCTGCAGAGAAGACAGCGGTCTATGCAAACAGACACGAAGCCTTCGTCCTCTCCTCGTGGAGGCGAGCCAAGCACCACTGTTACTGTCAGCCACGCTCTGACAGATGCACGCTGAGAGCCACCGTACAGGGCTGCTGCTGAGCCACCGCTACAAGAGCTGATTCAACACTTTGCTGGAAAAAGACAGATCTTTATTCACCACTGGCCGTGACACGTTTACAAACTGCTTAGAGATTCATTTCAGTCCCTCTAAGTCATATGTACTATTTAATCATGGCGCTGGTCACCTTGCCTAGGAAATACTGTACGCTCTGCGGTTCTTGTTGTTTTGGCCTTGCTCTGATGTCGGGTAAACACTGAGGATGACTTTGTGGCCTGTATGTGTGAAGGTCTTCTTTTCTCTGATTTGACAAATAGCCACCTGCAGCTTTTTCACAGCACTGGACAATTTTCAAAAGTCGATGAAAACCATTTTATCTCTTGGTAGTATACTTTTTGAAAGAACCAAGTGTTTTCATCTGTCTTTAAAATAGTTGGCATGAAACTGTTGATGATGAGGAGAAAGCAACATCTTCAAGGTGTACTGAATCCAAAAACTGGGCTCCAGTCTGACGAAGACAGAGTATGTTGTAGCTGTATAAATATAAAACAGGTAAATAAGCATTTTCTTTACAGCATCTCCTGCATTTGTTTTCAGTGTATGTTGTGGTTTCCTCTCAGCCTTCTGGGCCCTGAAGCCTGTCTGTGATCTACAGTGAATTCAATCAATCTTACCACCAACTGACTGCACCTTTAATGGTCTTTAACAGACTACTCAAGGCGTGTCTCTTTTCTCACACAGATGCTAAAAACTGAAGGTTTGCTACAGGTATTACTATTGGCACAAGAAAAAGCTACTAACAGCTGCAGCAATCTACATGAGGGCAGAAGAAAATGAAGAAAGATTGGCTTTCTATCATTTGAAATGATGATTATTTTTGTCTTCCCACCTAAGCTCTCGTGTACTGTAACAGCTTCTTAAAGTAATACTCCACATAAAATCTATCTTTTGAGTCTCAATCAGGCTCCCCCTGTGGGCTTGAAAGGTGGCTGTAAAATGTAGTTTGCTCCTTAATGGAAAACAAAAGCTCAGATTAAATTCATGACAATTAGTAAATTAAATGTTATTTATGAAGAAAAAAAAAAGCCAAGACACTGGTCTCTGGGAAATTGTGACGGGCATTTCCCCCTATATTCTGACATTTCGAAACCAAAAAATTAATTGAAAGAAATAATTGCCAGATTAATTGATCATAAAAATAATTGTGAGTTGCAGTCTTACAATGAATTCCTATTTGGAAAAGTTTTCCCTGTTAAAAAAAAGTGTTTCAAAACATGAAACTTCTTTCTCATTCTTGTAACAATCATATACGTGTTGGATGTTTTGATGTTGACTGTCTTTTAGTAGTCCTTAGTAGATTAGTGTACTTATTTCGACATCACACATGGGGGTGATGCGACACACCTGAAGGTCAGCCAATTTAACCCGATAGGATGCATTTTTGGCCCTTAAAAGCACGCCGACCTGCCAACAGCTGCCCAAAAAAGAGGAGGCCTACCAGCTGGAACAGCTACTACCACCATCAGCCTCATAAAAAGTGATACAGAGTCCACTCCTGGGTCTACAGGTGAGTCAAACCTGTTCTCCTCCAGACCAGGGAACAGGAACATCCTCATGTCAGACTTGCAGCACGCAGGGAAAGGCTCTCAGGTCGCGGGCACGTTAGGTGAAAGGTAGTTTCCCACAGTAGCCGAATGATTTTGGGTGGAGTATCACTTTAAGCTCCATAGAAGGCTAATATTACATGGCACTAAAAGCTTCCTGAACACTTCCACACTCTCATAAATACGTGGCCCCCTCCTGGCCTGATTTATTTTTGTGTCCCAGTTTGCACCTTTTGTGTTTTTGTGTCATCTGTCCACGATCTTTCACAAGCCTGTGGAGAGTCTCCACCGAGGAAGCGTTAAGCTCCCTTCTCATGGTACTTTTGTAACAGCGCAGTCTATGGCCAAAATCTTCACAGCTCCACTTTTTGAATATTAATCTCTGGTTAGTGTTGTCCATTGTTGAAGTGAAATCATGGGCCATTTGTCATGGGAGACAAGGGAGGCTGCACATTTCAGATCAGGTGAGGTACTCTGACACTGGGTAAATAACAGCAGCGTTTGATACAACAGTCAGTTCTCCCCACCACTATGGGTCACCGTTGGGGTCAAAATAAATAACTGTGCGATAAAGACTGAGAGGGGTGTCCTAGATGGAGCTCTCATCAGGCTCTAGGTCCAGCTGCGTGTGTTTCCTCTGCTCCAGGATCCTGTTGAGCTCCTCTGTGAAGGAGTGGTAGAGCGGCGACATGCCCTCGTGGTCGGCCTGCCTCAGCAGCACGTAGCTGTTCCCGTTCATCTTCCGCAGTACGCTGGGCAGAGTGGCCGACAACCCGTTAGCGTAGTCCAGGTTGGGCAGTGGAGGTGGCATAGGAAGAGCAGGGGCTGGGGGAGGCGTTTTGCATGGAGAGAACTGGCCCTCCCCTGGAACTATCTGCAGGAAGCCATCACCGATGTCTCCGAAGGCTGGCACCGAGATGGAGCGACGACCCTGGCGTCCGTTGCAGTGGCTGGAGATGGTTTTAAGTTCCAGATGAGAGCTCCTCTTTCTCTCAGAGGCCCCCAAGACCTGCAGCTCCTGCTGGGAGAACTTACGGTCCCGAGAGGCCCGTCTGGTGCAGAAGCTCACATAAAGTAACACCACGGTCAACACCAAGCAAAGCCCTCCGAGAACCGCCACCAAGGAAATGTACACGGCCTCCATGTGTCTGTAGATCTGGAACTCGGCTCCCGGGGGCAGCGGGGCGGGAGGTGAGGGCAGAGGCTGCTCTGTGGGGCTGCTGGTGGAGAAAACAGTCGGGCTGGAAACTGTAGTGGGGTTAGTCGTGGCTGCAGGCTCTACGGGAAAGTACGTGTCTGTGTGTACCCTGACTGTGTAAAGATAAACCAGGACTGAGACGGAGTTCTCCATGGCAAAGCAGCGATAAGAACCGCTCTGCTGGGAGCGAGCTCCGATTATGAGGAGGCCATCTGTGCCGATGCGGTAGCCCGAATTGAGGCCGTATCCCTGGAGTTCTTTGCCGTTTAGCGTCCACCGTGGAGTTGCCAGGTTGGAGCGCAGTTCGCACTGCAGTAGCACGTCGTCACCCGACATCACAGAACGC
Source organism: Bovichtus diacanthus (assembly GCA_943590825.1). Lineage (NCBI taxonomy): Eukaryota > Metazoa > Chordata > Actinopteri > Perciformes > Bovichtidae > Bovichtus > Bovichtus diacanthus. The sequence continues at coordinate 387,846 of CALSBV010000421.1, forward strand.
CTCCGATGGACCACTGAGTGACAGAAAGAGAAGAAAAGACACTTAAAGATGGAGCTAAAAAGTGATGATAAGGTGGAGAGAGCAAAATAAAGGGGTGGAGAATGTGAGACGGCATGACAAAAGTGCAGCAGGACGGAGAGATGAATAAAGAAGGAGATGTCAGGTCACAAAGGTTACCTTTTCAAAGTGCAGGTGAGCAACCTGCGCAACTCAACCTTTCACCATCTCTATCCATCATATTTCGTAAGCCTCTTTAAATGTGTTGAGCCCTGCAATGCAGCCAGCACGACCTCCAGCAAGAGAGGAACTGATTAAAATGTGTACACTGGGACCTGGGGGGATGAGTAAGGAGGGTACACCTAATGAAATCCCTTAATAGCTGCTAAATGCTTCAGTTTTCAGGCAGAGAAAATAAGTGTTTCACCTCATAATCTCTCTGTGTGAGTCAGGCATACTAATCAAGGGGAATGGATGTGAGGTAAAATTAAGTATTAAACTCAAAATTAAAAGTGATGCATGCATGTGTGCGTATGCGTGTGTGTCGTTACCATTTCCTGAATTCTCCTTGCAGCCCCTGATCCCCTTCAAAATATCCTGGGTTAGGTTTGACCTGAAACAAAGTGATTTAAAATTTAGTTCAAATTTTGAACAATTTGTATATAATCTTTAGTTAACCTGGAAAGCCTCATTGAGATAAACATCTATTTTTAAGGCCAACATAGGCAGCAATAACAATGAGTTACACACAAACAACATACGAGAGTAAACACACAATGCTGAAATGTGATAATAAAGTCATAAGCGACATTTCTACAATCAAGATTTCATCCTGAAAACAACCTACAAAAATAAGACACATCCAAAACAACAACTTAATGAGGCTAACACGACAATCAAGATTCTAAAATACCCCAAAACATCCGCAGCCAGAAGAGAGAACACCTAGTTTCTGCAGCAATTCACAACCAATTTTAGATCTAACTGCAGAAGGTTACAGGCAGAGTAAGCAGCATATATATAAATGTTTTTTTACCCAGTTCAGTGCAGAAAAAGTAGGAGTTAAGAAAAATCCCCCTTTATCCACATCTTTGTATTCCAACAACCTCCATGAATAAAAATATTGGAACATTGTGCAGTATTAGGCAGACAAGTGTAAGATCTCTCCCATTAACATTCAGTTCTTTTGCAGCTTTCTCCAAACGTGATGCCCCCCCGAACCAAACAAATCCACAGGAGAGGCTGATGTGTCTGTAATGGAGATTAAGATGTCTGCTACCCACTCATGCAGCGTGAATGAGGAGAGGCACAGAGTAATGTTTACGTATTTTAGTGTGTGTGTGTGTGTGTGTGTGTGTGTGTGTGTGTGTGTGTGTGTGTCCAGCTGAATCTAAACACAACTAAAACGTTTTTATTTTAGATTAATGATATTTTTACCACTGGATTTCTTTTGCCATGATTCATCTAATATCTCAGTGAGCGGTGGTGGAAATTAACTTACATTTACTCGAGTACTGGACTTAAGTACAAATTTGAGGTACTTGTGCTTCAGTATTTCCATTTTATATATTTCTACTCCACTACTATTCTGGAGGAAATATCCTACTTTTTACTTCACTATTGCTATTTAGGAGCTTAAGTTACTAGTTTCTTTACAAATAAAAAATAGTTTAATTAACTAAAATGTGATAAACCTGTAAAATATGATGCATTATAGACATAACTACTCAACAAAATATAGAACAGTTAAATAAATAGTAAGTAAATATTTATTCATTTTAATTTATGAATTATACATTTAATTTATAAAAAATAACAATTTAATCATCAAATATATAAAATTGTATATTTTACAGTAGACAAATCAAAATAATTGAACGTGTACTAATTGAACACTGTCTCTATTTTCCCTATAATTAGTGCAAAGTTACAAAGATGTTTCCAGGAAATTCCTTGGAAATTATGGTAACACCTTATTTTAAGTCCCCCTATTTAGCATGTATATTATAGTGTATACATATGATAAATGGTTTATAACATGGTTTATATTTCACTTACTATAATGATGTATTTAATCATCATGCCACAACAGATCACCATATTATGTCACTGTTATATCATCCTCAATCAACCCCTCTTCAATCATGAAGAGGGGTTGACACTTATTTACTGTTGGCAACATTTGAGACTAATATCTAAATGATGGTATACTGTATTTTTTTTAACCTGTTTAAAAAACGTTTTACATATAATGTCATTTATTTAATCATTTAAAAGCTTCTATGGCTGTCATGGGAAATGAACGCAGAATAAACAGGTGGAGCTGCAGAGGAGCTTTGGGGAGATATAAGACTCAGGATCTATGATGAAGCAATGCAAATGTATCTGTCTCAGCAAGAGTCTGGATCTTTTTCTGTTTTTTTTCTGTAAACACTATGTGAATGTGTTCTTAACTTTCTTTCTACACTAGACAGGTGGCGTCACCTTGTCTGTAAATGCACAAATTGAATTAAAAAAAAAAAAGAGGGAAAAAAAGCAGTCAATGTGCATTTGTTAGTGTCCAGGCGTGTGTTCCCTCACCTCTGTGCACGTGAAGATATTTCCACACACGCCCTCCCGTCCCAGCCACAGAACGGATCTCTGGCGAATACGCAGTCGTAACAGGAAGTGTACCTCTGACAGGCGGACATCGGTACCTGCACGACTCCAGAGTGGGAGCCGACATAGATACTCCGCTGCAAAAAAAAAATGCATCTGTTTTAATCTGTTTCTACTTTTTTTTCTTGACTTTTAAACTCTAAAACTCTAATATGCAAAACAAGAATTGTAATGAATTGTGATATAAGAAGCGTATTTGTTGATTACTGATGAATATTTATATGAATATATTTTCATTGCCTTGTTGCTGCAGATTAGCATCACACCCAAAACTTAACTTGTATATATAGTTTATAAAAAATTATTCAAATATTCTTTAAAAAAATGTAATTACAGACTTCAATTCCCTCCAATTAAGAGACTAAAATTAATAAATAAAAATCCTCTGTCAACAGCATCTTTACATTTCAATTATATGTAGTTAATTGATTAGCCAGACCATGAGCTATCATAGGTTTTCATTTGCATCACTTTAGCATTAATAGGCTGTTAACATATATCTACATGCATGAATACATACCAGAGCAGAGGATATGACCATGCTCTCTATGGGCTGGGGTTTATCAAACAGCTGCAACTCTTCTATGATGTGCATTTCTCCATCGATGTCTACAGCTCTGTGCAGCCACCCGTCATCTGTAAGAGAAGATACAACCTTTCTCTGTAAGGATGGTGTTAATCTGTAGTTTTATTATTGTCAATGAATCCCATGACATGAAAAAAACAAAACCAACAATTGATTCCTACTCCAGAATCTTTCAGTTATTCCACAAGATTGTTTCCCTGTTTGTCTGGGTGTGACGTGGGCGTGACCTTCCCCACAGGCAGCCTCCTGATTACTTCCAGACACACCTGCCCTGCCTGCTCAGCTGTTTCCCATCTGCTCATCAGCAACAGTGTAACTACTCCGGTTCTCCAGTCACTCATCGCCAAATTGTTGCTTCAACCAAATGATATACGCTCGCGCTCAGCCGCTCAGTATGGGGTCTCCTGTGAAAGATTTTGTCACTAATGTTTTCTGCCTCCAGGATCACATCTCCCCACGCTCACAGCCTCACCTGCCTGCCCTGCTATGCTCCGGTCTCGCCATTTCCCCGGCTACACGCTGCCACGCCGTTCACGTGCCCATCCTGTGTTTTGTGGACAACAAAACTTTCCTTCCCTCAACTCCCTGTCTGTCCGTCTGCTCTTCGGTCCGATCCAACTCCGACCGCAACAGGGATTCTAATAATTTTATTTTGTCTTGTGATCAAATTCATTTATTTCCTTTTTTGTCCAATTGGGAGAAAATTTAAATACTATTTTGTAGTCTGTCTTTCAACACTCACCCAAAGCCCATCCATTCCTTGTTGGTGTTGGTCTTTTTATGGGATTTGTGGACTGTTCAGTAATAAAAAAAAAACTCACCAGTTCCCAAAAACAGAACAGTATAAATGTTCCCATCCAGCGCCGGCTCCTTGTGCACGACTATCTTGACGTAGTTGACACTCCTCTTGAACATGAGTGGGCGCACCCCTATTGGGTGCACCTGGCTGGCCATCAGTGGGTGCCTTCTGGCGAAAGTGAGGACATTGTCTGGCAGGTCTCGAGATGAGTTGATGCCCTGCGACCTGTGCACGTCTGTTATACACTGTGGACAGATCAGAGACGGGGAAATGATCACACATTAAACACTCTAATAAGGGTAGAACGAGTGGTTTAAATGGATGAAACTTACAGATCCTGGTCTTGGCTCTGGAACTTTCCCCGTGTACTCCCTCCACTTTGAGTCCTGCACCTCCATGTACGGCCCCTCGAAAGCCTTCTGCACATCTGAGAAGGCGTACTGGCAGATAGCAGATGCTTTGATATTCTTCCTGAGAGACACATCCAGAGGACACAGTCAGGATTAATGATTCAATGTTGGATACACACCAAGAGGTTATTATCTGGGGAGCAACCGCCTCCCAGATCAAATTTCAAACACATGACAGATGGTAAGGTGAATATGACGGCTCTTCTCTATTCTGTGAAAACTAGGGGTGTTAAGGTGTTCAAGTTTTGTTTTTCACGCTCACATTTTCCTCTTGGATTTTTATCAATTGGTCTTGAATGGACATGCGGGAGTGTTGTCACTGACAGGTGTGTAAGTTCTCTTTTTATCTCGAGTAGCTGCTCCCATCATCCACTACAGAAGGAAAGGTTTGTTTTGCCAACTTTTCAACAGCACACTCACAGCACTGAAAAACCCACTTCCTGTGAGTCATGAATAAAGCAGCCCCATTTGTGGTTTTGGTGAAAGAAAAGGTTCGTCCAACAACATAATGACAGTTGGGAACCAGGTGACCCTTGATCTTAAAGCCTACAGGTGAGATTAGTAATAGGGGGGAAATGTGTGCGTCACATTCTTGAGTCCATTGTGTGTGCCCACCTCAGCCTTCAAAAGCATTCAAGTGAGAAAAACGAGATTGAAGTGAAACCTGAATCTGTCTTCAAAACTGGTGTGTGGTAATAGCTCAGGGGCTTACTCACTGCTGCACGCTTGAGTCTAACGCATAGTGACGACTTCTACTCACACAGGTGTGGGTTTTGTTCTTTTTAAGAAAACGTAAGCATGTAGAAAGACAAGACGGAGAAAAACAAAGAAAAAACAAAGAAGAGCTGCAACGAGGAGTTTAATAATCGATTAGGAAAAATAATTGCCAACTATTTTGACAGTCAATACATCGTTAAAGTAATTTCTCATTCAAAAAGGGCAGAAAATTCTGTTTTCATCCTCTATGGAGATTTGCTTTTCTCTGTTTTGTATCATATTAAACTAAATATCAAAACAAGACATCACCTTGGACTTTTAAAAAAACTGAGTTGGACATTTTTCACTATTTTCTGACATTTTATAGACCAAACGATTAATAGTTTAATTTAGAAAAAAAGTCAGTAGGTTATTGGATAATAAGAAAAATTATTAGTTAAAGCCCTAAAAGAAAGAAAGAAAGAAAGAAAGAAAGAAAGAAAGAAAGAAAGAAAGGACAGCTGTGTAATTGAATGAGACCATTGCAATGCTATCGTTTCCATCTGAATCTAAACACCTTTGGGACAGTTTTATGCAGAATGACTCTGCATATCAGCATAAACACACACTTGCATCGCTGCCAGATATTCCACAGGCAGCCATCGTCCTCTGACGCTGTCACGTCAGCTCTGACTGCAGCTTGCCTGCTTCTGTTTCGATAACAACTCACTAAGGGTTTGAATGTATGATGGTGCTCGTTATCAGTTAATATGCTGATTATTTTTTACGATGAATTTTTTAGGCTTTTAAATGTCCAAAAATAGAGAAAAATATCCTTCACAAGCTCCCAGAGCCCAAGGTGACGTCTGCAAGTGACTTGTTTTGTTTGACCAACAGTACAAAAACTCCCAAATATTTAATTTACAGTGACATAAATCAGAGAAAAGCAGCAAATCCCCATAGTGGAAAAGTTGCAAGCAGACATTTTTAAAAACATTTTTGCTTTATTGAATTGCTTAAATGATTAATGTTGTTGAGGACTAATGGATTTGTTGAATGATAATTTCAGCATGAAACTCAATTACTTTATTCAACCTCCAAATGAAACTGATCTATATTCATCTCAAACTAATGTATATGTGTAATATAATCGTAGATGTTGAAGATATCGTTGAATGTTGAATTGTGAATGCCATTCTCATTATTGTGAGATATAGGAAAAGTAGGTTAGTCTTTATTAGCAATAAGAAAAGAGAATTACACACAATTGTTTAAGGGTCTTTTCCAAAAATGTCCTCAATATTTTGATGTCCCCTCAATTTTCACCTGCGATGCGTCTACAATTTGCTGGACCATATTTTAAATTCTAGTGGCGATTCCAAAGTTTCCAAAGATACTACATTTTCTAGGCTGAATTTTGAGGATGTGTGTATGAAGAATATATAAACTAGAATGGCCCTCAGAGACCTCCGCCAAGGCAAATGTTGCATTCACATGCTCCTAGGACGGTCCCATTTCCCGAGTTGGGAAGTTGTTCTTCCGACTTCGGTGTTTTAATGAGCTTTAAGTCGTAAAGTGGAAACAACATAGACACTAAAAAGAAGATGTGTTTTATGTTATTGCTCAAAGCGTTTTAAATACCACCTTGACAGCTGTTTCCTAGTTGTTGTTCTGACTTGAGGTGGCGTTTACGTAAATTTTCCCAGTCGGGACCTCATGAATGCAGCACAAATGCTCTACCTCGAAATGTTAACCAAAGTGAAAGATAATTTGTGTATCTGTGCCGTGATTTGGATCCGGTACAAAAAGTAATGTGTTCTTCCTTGGCCCATGCTACACCCCTGAAGGCATGTTTAATGAAAATCGGGCCAGTAGTTTTTCCATAATCCTGTTGACAGACAGACAAACAAACCGAGCCAAAACCTCCCTAGTAGAGATAATGATACTGTCAGACAGTGTAGAATAGGATAGGATTTTTTTCCAACCTTAAAGATACTTAAAGGGAAGGAATATGATGTTCTCTCTTACCATTCCAGGCCAAAGACGCCATAGAAAATGCTGCTTTGAGCGTCTCGACCCTGCAGGACAAACACACTGCGCAGAACGTTGAGGTGCAGCTCATATTCTGGGACTGAACACACCATTCTGGCCTTTAGGAAGGTGGTCCACTTCCTCTGTAGGGTCCTCTGGCCACCCCAGTCATTCTGCAAACAGAGGAAACAATGGATGGGTGAATGGATGAATAAATAACGTCACTTGAGCTGATATATTCTGTCATACTCACACTCACACATCAACGGCCACTAACCTTTTGATTGCAATAACAGTGAAACAAAGATATAATCATCTACAAAAAAGATAGGAATCAAATGCTAATGTACATATAACTATATAAAGAGGGGAGGAGGAAGTGAGGAGAGTCTTATGAAACTGGAGCTGAATGTTAGTGCCTACTTTAGCACATTTGCTCTAATTGCATTTCAGTAGCACTGGGAGGCGAAGCTGCAAGAAATCTCTGCCTAAAAGAGTAATTTAGCACACCTCATTTAGAAGAGAGGGAAAAAAAGAGACAGGGACTTCTTTTCTCTTTGTTTGTTGGAATCCTAGCGCCTCATCTTTCTTCATTTATGTCTTTCGCAGACGTCTGTCGTTTATCAAAACTCTCTGCCTGCCTTGCCGTCTCACACAAAAACAGTTTGAATCGACATAAGTATGGAAAACAAAAATGCCCACATTAAGAAGTTCCATCAATAATAACAACAGTTTTTGGTAAAAGAGGAAGACAAAAGGGGGGGGGGGGCAGCAGACATATCTATCTACTCTTACATTAGGGTCCATTCTTCTCACAGAACAAAGCCTCTAGTTGACAATGCAGGGTTAAGACGGATGCCACTGAGAACGTAACATAATAAACATAAAAAATAAACATAATTCCTTATAGAGATGGATGGCAGGTATTATTGTGGAAAGAGCTAAAGGGATGCACTGATAGATCACAATCTATGTCAATCAAAGCACCGTCCGGGTCATCGGGCTGTGATGACGTAAATCTAAGAAAATAAGAGTCAAGAATAAAAGCGTAGCACTGTAAAGATACGCCTGTGGGGAAATTAAACCAAAGCGACATGACAGAAACAGTTTGAGCCAGACATGACGTCGGTTTTCCAAAGATATAACAGAGAAGAAATGGTGCAGCCTTTCTCTCTCAGCTATAATAATCATATTAGATATAATATTAAATGATATCAGAATGCAGAATTCTGCTCTTCAAGTTCCTGAAAAGACCTTGTTTCAATGTAAGTTACGCCCTTCTCTGTGAAAATAGGTCATGATTGCAAAGGGAGTAGATGCAGTCTGGCAGGGAAAGTGACAAACAGAACTAGTTACGCAGCTCAAAAATGGCAAGTCTTCAGTGTTTTCAGGCCAGAGGCTACTGCCAGGGCCTTCACTATCTGCAGATCTGCCTCCAACCAGCGTGGAGTCTGACTGCCACAGGGCTGAGCTGGGGACCAGCTCGACATCTGCATGTACTGCTGTGGCCTAGTTCAAACTGAGTTATTACACTCTCCACTGCTCTGACAACTCCACAGAGCTGATGAAGTGAGAGGAGGCGAGGAGTCCAGACCTTATTTCCAGAAATTACTTATTTTGGATGCACAGAATCCTGAGCTGTTTGAGTATACGGGATTAAAAAAAAGTGCAAGAACTTCAGAGATTATTTCACTGCGTGTTTGTGAGCATGGGGGAATATATGCAGTAGATGTAGAGTCTTTAAATGTGCAAACATCTAAAGAAAAGACCTCACAGAAATTCAAGTTCATAACAAACTGTATCTGCACTTTGTATACCTCACACTAACAATGGGCATTAATTAAAGGAATAGCCTACTTCACACACAAAACAATCAATTTCTCACATTCTTCCTTGATATTACTTTTAAAAACCACTTCCTCCCATTGTTGCCTTTTCCCTCAAGCTCCCATCATGTCTGAATGAATGCACTTTTAAGGATTGATGAAGCCAGAATTATTATGTATATTGTGGTAAAACAGCTCCAGAAAGAAACAAGAAATTAAATAATTAATCTTTGTAAAAAACCTTTGGCTTACTCTTTTTTAAGTTTCATGCTCACAGTTTGCATTGATTAGTTTGGACCATTTAACTCTGTTTGGATGTTAAAAGTTGATTCCTAAGTGGTTACTCAATGTGTAGCTTTCACATTCATTGATTCCTCTCATACATCCATGCAAATCCCTTTCACATTCTCACAAAAGGTGATATACTGGAGGGGTTTGAACATATTTCTGAACATCGTTTCAACAGCTCAGAGCATTTTAGACACTTTTTATGATCCCTTAGACTGCAACAGTGATTTCAGCATACTGTGATGGTAATTACACCACTATGCATGGCTAAAAGAAACGACTGGGAGAAAGAAAGAGCGGAGGAGAGGAGTTGCTGCGCATGTCGTTTAGACTGGAGATGCTGATTGTAAGTGAAATGAGGTGAGAGGAGAAAAAACAGGAGGAGGAGTGGAAGAGAGTGAGATGGCGATAGAGAGAGAGAGAGAGAGAGAGAGAGAGAGAGAGAGAGAGAGAGAGAGAGAGAGAGGGGGGGGGGGGGAGGGGGGGTGGTTTGCCATTGGAGGTGGCTGGTGGACTTGTAGTTTGCCTGGCAACAGTGGCACAGAAAGAACCGCCAACCAAGATTAGAGACACCCAACTGCTGGTTCATTCAGCACTGAAATAACCGTAAGAGGAGAGAGAAGAATCGAGAACAGAAAGTCTCCTTAAATCCTTTTACTTCACTCTGTATCAGTGACGTAAAGCATTAAATAATCCCCCCATGTTTGCCCTTTGAATACTGGCAACTTTTCTCTTCACTCATTTCAAGCCTTTCTTTCCATGACCTTGCAGGCACTATAAATCTGTTATGTGAGTTTTGTCTTCTTTTTTTTTTTAAATTAACTTTTCAAACCATTAATATGATTAATAATATTGTGGGATAGTTGCTCTCTCTGACCTTGCAGACTCGGGCAACCCTGGACACCTTGGTCTGGCTCGGGTAGGCAATCTGCTCCTGGCTCCTCTCCGTGAAGAAGAAGTAAATCTTGTCGTCGTCACCGATAGAGCTGTTAATGCTCTCCTTCAGCAGCACAGAGCCCACAAAATCTGCCTCTGTACACAAACAAACAAGACACACATGCACTGAGATCCACATGTCCAAACACAGAGCTATTAACAGCTGAGGAAGTGTCTCCTTGGAAACCAAAGATGGAGCTTTTAAGTATGATTGAATTGCCACAACTAAGCCAGTTAGAGCTGAAGTGCAGTGCAATTTTTTTAATGTGATTTTCAATCTCCAAGTCCATCAGTAGTAACAGCAAAACATCCAATGAGCTAAAAATGTGCAAAATGGCAATGAGGTTTGGTCCATTTAGTAGTTTACTGTAAGTGGAATTATATAAACCACCAGAGTCTGTAATGTTGTTGCACACAGTTATTCATTACTCGATGTATTTTTTCAAAGATTATCTCCCTTCTTTGACATGTCTTGTCATGTGGTGTATTTACCCAGAAGCCACCGAGTGGGGGCCTCCTCTGTCCTAAGCATGGGGAAGGGGAAGTTTCTGCGCACGTCTGGAGAGCTGCGAAACTCGTACTGAGAGGCCGTGAACATCTCACCGTCTGATTAACAGATAAATGAAAAGACAGAAAGGAATTTCCATGAAATTTGATTCAGACTGTCGTGTCAAGATGAAGTGTAAAAACGTTGTTGATCCTGTGACTTTTTATCTAGCGCTATCATCAGCTCAAAAGTTTAGTTTGTCTGATACGTTACGTTTATGAGCAAGTACATGAAAAACTATTCCCATCAGCCTCAGTTGTACTTTAGTGCTATTTAGCAATAATTAGCTGACATGCTAACATGCTAAATTAAAATGGTGAACATGGTAAACACTATCTGCTAAACATCAGTATGTGAAAATTGTCCTTTGTCCTAGCATCTAAAGCAAGTCCAGTTGCCCTTGACTTAGCCCCTCTGGATATAGCATGACCTTCACAGTCTCTTAGCGTGATGACGTTAGCATTTTGTCCAGCCTCACGGAGCAGCTAACATGGCCACAGGCTCTTGTTTGAGTGGGGACCAAGCATGGTCTCCTGTCTCTCAAGCATGCTACCCCCTTTAGCTGCATGCTGCTTTGACAACACTAACATGCTGTATATGGAACCGATTAAATTCAAACTTGCAGCCCATTCATTGATGCAAGATGACTATCTATTAAATATATTATTAGCAGCCGGCAAGAAAGATGTAGCACGAAAAATGGTTACTCACCAAACCTCCAACAAAGACTGACTGGATAGATACAGTATTTTGACTAATATTCAAAGTATGGGGAGAGTGACTTTTTTCCGCTAAATCTATGGGTTGATAAATACTTGCAATACAGGAAGAAATGGATTGTACTTGTGACTTCATGAGATGATAACTGACCCGTTACTGTATGAACTGGCATCTATTTTCATTAGTATAACGTTTTTATGCATGCGTAGGTGACCAACTGTTTGTTCTACTATGTTTTGTTGTATTTCTATGCTTCTTTAAAAAATAAAATCTATATATATAAAGTAATAAAAATAAATGCACATTTGGGAGACACACCTACGAGGAGGCCAGTGAATCCCTTTGCTGGATCATATGGACACCTTTCTCTGCCCTCCTCAAAGCCGGAGGAGAAGTTGAACCGCTCTGCATCCTTACAGAGAAAGAGAAAAAAGACAATTAATCATTTCAATTCAATTTCTATTATAATGTCTAGTCATAACGGTACTGAAATAAAACCACACAAGCACTTACTATATAAGCACAAAGAGGTCTGAAGGCATTTGTTCCACAGACATACAGGTGAGTCTCATTGAATCGCTGCAGAAAGCGGATGTGATTGTAGCACTCTGTCTGCAGAGAACAGAGACAAACAGGTTATTTCTGGCTCCACAATAAGCAAGAGCTGGAGAGAGCATAGGCCAGTCAATCCTCTTTATGTACAGGGGCTATTTTATGCAAATATTCAATGAATGAGTGTGATTTTTCTTTTTCAGGATAGGTGGGTTAAGAAGCAATTGAAAGAATCATGCACTTTGTTGCTGTCAGAAGCAATCCACACATCACAAAGCAAAAATGTTCCATTTATGTTCTGCAACTCGGTAAATAGTTTTATTTAAAGAAAAAGTGGTAATGATAATAAAAGAGTCGAGCTACAGCTGTGTACCTGATTGTCCCTGCCTTTGTTTAGACACTGCTTCTTCTGTTCAGGGGAAGCATCCCAATTAATCTGCAAATCATAGGGAGGGGGTAATAAGGATGACTCAGTTAGCTCAACAAACAGAGAGGGAAACAGATAGATAAATAGAAAGATCTATGGACAGAACAGGGGGGAGATGAAAAAGAACAAGTGTGTGATGAAGAGGAAGAGAGAAAAGAGAAGGACAGCTCACTTTATTTTCTGGCAGCGTGTTCAGTAACCCTTGAATAAACGGCTGGTGCATTTAATCCCATATCCATAAAATTGGAGGAACACAATGGGATTTGCTCAATCTGCTTAAGGCTATTATTAGTTTGTCCTCCTTTAACACTTTAAATGGGAGAAAACTTGTGAAATGGGGGTTTGCTGTTTCTTTGTGGCACTCACTGTGAGGTTTTCAGCGGTGGAGATGTTGGAGGTGTTGAGCGCGTGCAGGGCTCCTCTGCCTCCCACGTACAGCAGCCCGGCCTCCTCCTCCAGCAGGAGGGTGCTGTAGTTCTGGGAAGAGCCGGTGAAACTGGCGCTGCCCAACAGACCTTCGAATACATGACACACATTACGGTACAACAACAAAGTAATAAGGGCTGCAACTAACCATTATTTTCATTGTCAATAAGTCTGACAATTATTTTCTCGATTCATCGATTAGTTGTTTATTTTTCAGAAAATAGGGAAATATGTTGATCAGTGTTTCCCAAAGCCCAAGATGACGTTCTCAAATGTCTTGTTTTGCCCACAAAGTGTAAAGAAAGCAGACAATATTCACATTTAAGAAACTAGAATCCTTAAAAAATGTAATAGTTGACAACTAATCGATTAATCTTTGCACCTCGAAAAGAAAAATATTTGAACACGTTGATCCTTTTGGTCTGGGGTTAATTGTCAAAGCACAAAGCCAGGTCCATGCTTAAATGTTTATTCATCAGGTACATGTAGCCCTGCTGTAATATCTCTGATTTGTATTGTGTGATTGTGGGCAATGTTGCAAATCAGTGATCACATAGTTAGTTAATTGGATTAACCATAAACAGTTGTTCTCATCTGGTCGTTTCACCTATAAATAGCTGCTCCATTGAATTTCCAGAAAATATTCCATATAATGATGTACACTATACGGCCAAAAAGTATGTGGACAAGGTGTTCTTTTGGAGGATCCAGCGATATCTTGTTTTTAATATCTGTTTCCTGCAAGCCCCCTAACTTTATGGAAGGGCAATACTAATTTGTAAGAGTACCCGTTCAAGTAATTATCTTGCTAGTTTTATACTACTTTATTGAGGCAAGGTTGATTGTACAGCTGCTTGTGTTTACAAAGCATTAAACACCGATGAATTTCAGAAGTTTGCGTCATCTTGTTAAATAAAAATCGAAATGGTTCTTGTCGATGTTTATATTTCTGATACTGAGGTACAACAAAAAAGTTCAATTTTAGACTGTAAGAATAATTTGGTATTAAAGCTTCTATCATGGCTTCACACTCATTGGAGAAGTTGACACACCCCAAGTGAACATGTTTAGCATGACTGCATGAGGGCGAGGCTTGACAGCAGATCTGGGAGGTGTGGGGGTCGCCGAAGTGATTGCTGAGGCTGCGGAGAGTGTGGGGATGGGGGTGCAGGAGAGGCCACATTTTAGGGCATTCAGCAGGAAGTGTGGCCCAGTAATGCCAAATCGCATCAGTCGTACTGCCATCATCAACTGTGTGTGCATGAATGAGGGTGATAGAGTAGGCAGCACACAAACAGATTATTAATCCATTGCAAAATAATTGGCCTGGTGCACTAAACTAAATATTTGAACACACTCTGGTGTAGCACCTCAGAAATTGGGGCACGTCCCTCTGCTGCTGTGAGACAATAAAAAAAGAGGGCATTGTTTTTTCTCCCTCTGTGCAGAAGTAGGTTTACAGAGCTTTGGTTTGCACTAAAGTTTGATGTGAGTGGAGATTAACGTCTGATTGAATAAATCTGGAACACAGAAGAAGAAGAAAATCACACGTGCGGAAAGAACAACAGAATTAGTGAATGTATTGACAGTGTTACACTGAGGAATATGAGTCAGCCGAGAGCAGATGGGCATATTAATCGCCTCTGTCCCTCCCTCTCCTCCTTTTCCTTCCGTTGTGAGCCGATGGCAACATGTGCCAGCTCCCAGTAATAAGACAACCTATATCTGTCCCCCACCAATCGATTTACTGTGGTGAGAGTTACTGCACGCTTGTCGCAGTCAATCTGTTCTCCTGTTCATTGTAATGGAGCGAGAAGGGTCGGGTGCAGCTGGGAGGGCCAGGGGATCACAGTGTAACTACTGCAAGTGATGATTAGCCAGCAACACAAGCTGGCGAATTGTGTTATTTTATATTCCACGGTTCATATATTTTATTTAGACTTATTGAATTAGATCACGGTCAGTTTAGTGCCACTTAAACAGCAAAGGAGTAGAGCTGCAACTAACAATTTATTTCTTTATTGATTAATCAGTCGAATATTTTCTATATTCATCGATTAATCGTCAGAAAATAGTGAAAGAAGTCCATCCTAGTTTCTCAAAGTCCAAGGTGACGTCTTTAAATGTCTTGTTTTGTCAGTCCAGAACCCAATGATACTCATTTTAATATGATTTAAAAGAGAAAAGCAGGAAATCTCTATATTTAATAATAAAAGTAATGTGAATGACAAATTAATTGATTATCCAAATAGTTGCCGATTATTTTTCTGTCAACTAATTAGCCAACTAATCGTTACAGCTCTACAAATTAGATCAATATACGGAAATAAAATCATACAAATGTTTTTGAAGTATGTGACTTGTGTGACCATTATTAGCGAAACAGTACACTGCAACTCAGCAGCCACAACACATCATAAGATTGTTTTCACATGCTGAGTAATACTTCCCATGACCATTAAAGTGATGATGATGATGATGATGATGATGTGTGAAAATGGTGTAGTTCCCCTTTAAATCAGGAACTATACCAAAAAAGTGCTGAGGTGCAATATCCAGCGCTACCCATGGACAAACATGCAAGGATGACGAACAAAAAATCTATGCAATTGTTACCATACATTCAAGATCTACAAGTATGGATTTAATACAAAAACGAGATCTTTGTTTAAGATCGCGAGCCAGGGCTTATGCTTACAGTTTCAGACACATACAGAACATACAGAACAAAAAAAGACAAATTCCTGTTAAGTTAGTCAGGAAACGCTGTCAAACCAGTTCAAGGATCGTCCCAAAATGAAACTGGAATCTCTATATATGCAAAACAAAAATCCACACATACTTTAAGGATCTGACTCACATCTACTATCTTAACTATAGCATTAAATGCTTTTACTGATATAATATAATATGTAACGGCAGGGATGATAATGACAATGTTTGATCTTGCGTAATACAACGTAATAAGAGTTTCCCCAACATCACACGCGAGGCGTTTTCCTCGCCACATGACTGGCTGCTCGTCTTACTGTCACAGGGACACACTGGGTGATGACTGTGAGCGTCGCCTCTCCTGAAGACCCAGCAGAGACAGAGTCAGACAGCAGCCTCACACAACACCAACTTTCCTTCCTGCCAGCCTTTTTCCTGCTGGTTCTTCTATCTCTGACAGACAGACAGACGGGGAGCCCTCTCACTGGTCAATAATTGGGTTATTATCAAATCATCAGACTGATTATATGCATGACAGCCACGAAGAATGACACTGCGCATATTGCTCCTGGTAAAGGAAACCCTTCACAAAAGAGACATCAACAGTGACATTTAAGAAATTCAATCTTCAAAACATTCCTTTTGAGCCGTTCGTGTAGATACTGCACGCCTCTGCATCTCACTTTGAGAAGATAAATTGTTTTATACGGCAGCATTTGTGAAGCTTTCAGAGTTTCTAGCGAAGACAAAATGATTTCTGACATGTTTGTCCTCTTCTGTAAACTAAAAAAGTGAATGAACGAATGTAGAGCAACATCTGGGTTTTACAGGAAATGTTGTTTTACCCTTGATGACACTAACAAAGTGAAAGGAAGGGAATCATCTGAGGACAATCCCGGCAAGGATCAGTTTGAGTGCTGATAGATATTTAATGGTCCTAGGGGTACAATCATATGGATTAAAGCGCCACTGTGTAGAAGTTATGTATGATTAGAGTATTTTTAAAGGGTCATTTCAGTCTATTACAACTTGGTGATCAAACAGGTTTAAATTCAAATTCAAGAATTCAAAGGCTTTATTGTCATATACACAAAAGCTATAGGGTAGTTGATGACAGGTTGTAAAAGAGCCGACACTTTAGGAAGATTGCTTAATTTACTTAATTTGGAGGTAAACCACCTGCTGGCTTTACTCCACCAGCGTCTAGACTCTTGTCTTTATATACACTTAATGAGGATGCTTTACATCGATGGTGTCTAATTGCTTTAATCTTTTTTTATTGCTAACCTCAATAAATACACGACACTTCAAATGAATTTGTCCTCATTAACCCTCGAGTTTGTTTATAACCTGTCTGATTGTCTGACTTCTTTCTTGCGATGTTCCCATGTTCTTACAATTCAGCAGTTAACTTGGTGAATAATATAATGTTACAAAATGTATAGAAATGACGGCCAAAACTATAAATATTAGACCCAAGTTGAAATAAACCAGAATTCAGTGGTGGAAGTATTCAGAACCAGGTTAAAAATGTTACTTAGGTGAAAGTATAATCAGGAAAATATATTAAAATAAAAGCAATGCAAAATAATTCTCACATTTGAGAAGCTGGAAACATGATTCTTTTAAATCATTAATCAGCTAATCATTTCAGCTGTACTTGTAGGCCTAGGTAGTTGAATTTATTATAACATTTCATATGTTTTGTGTAAAAAAACTAGTAACTAAAGCTGTCAGATTAATGTAGGGGAGTAAAAAGTACAATATTTCCCTGTGAGATGTAAATACTCAAGTAAAGTACAAGTATCTGAAAGGTGTTACTTAAGTATTGTACTTGAGTAAATGTACTTAGTTACCTACATTCCACCCCTGCTAGAATTATCCTTAAAGATTATTCATATTTCAGCCAATTCATTATCAGCCTGCCTCCCATGGTGGCAATGAAAGCAAAAACTTATGTAACTCTTAATGAAATCTACAAATAAGACTGTGTGACTGCTTCACATTATTTCTCATAGCCAGTCAGCCTCAGATTTGAGTGAGCAATGAGCCGCTCCTCCGAAACAGCCAAAGGTCAGGACACGCCGAGGGGGGGAATTCATCTGAAGGATGGGGGGCTCTGGCAGGAAAGGGCAGGAGTCACGCAGCAGGGCATCCTGTCCATCACACACAGGTGCATAAAAGGCATGCACACACACAAACACATACTGAATCTACATGTATTGATAAGCAACACAGAGGAGAGGGTGGCACAAGAATGCACAAACAACAAAACAACATTGCATATACTCAGAGATCACGTTTAAAGAGAGAGTTATGCAAACACAATGGCAGCCCAAGGCAGCCTAAAGAGCCCACTTCTTGTGAGTCATACAACAGTGAGCAAAAAGCCTTGGTTTGTATCTTATAAAAATAGTGTCTGCATGATATAACAAGCACAGTGCTGATGAGAAGGACTACGGTGACGTATAAAGTGTCCCTGGCCCCGAGGCAGCAGAGGCTCAGCGACCTTGGCCTCAGATCTGCCGTGGTCGTGTGTTGTTTTTAAACAGGCAAGGAAACACTGACCTGACGTCCCTCAATCTTTGGTGACAACACAACATGTTGGAAGAGAAAACTAATAGTCACTTTAGCCTGAACCACAGAAGTCAAAATCAATGGGATGCAATTACAGCTGTGCTCCGAAACAAATCTTTCAGATGTACGTGGATAAATAAAAAATGTATTCGTCTTTTTTTCTTTTTTTTTTTATCCAAATGCACACATATGACACGACAAACCACAAAACATACAAACATGAACCTTGTATGAAAATCACTGAAGTCACATTTCATTGCTGTTTGAAAAATAATACATTTGTTAAGTTTGACTTGGTTTAGGCCTAGACTGTTTCGATTAGGAGTTTACAAACTTTTCAGCTCATGTAACACTATTTATCAAACTAAATGTCCCAAGTACCACTTCCCACTGCAGATACCACCAATGTAACAATGAAAGAGCCACCTCGGCTATATACAGCCTTTGCTGTTCCTCAATTATTTAAAAGATTAACAACTAATTATTACATCATTTTAATGTGATTTGTATATGTAATACATAACTGGTTTATCAAATGACAATTATTTTGGTTTTAAGTTAAGGACCAACTGGAGTGCAATTGTTCGGTCTAAGAAAGGCTCTTGTGGTGCGTACCACCAGTGGTTTGGGAATCACCGGTTAAGATTAATCGGGCGGACTTTTTTTGATCATTGCTGATATCTGTTTTGTGATTTTATTCATCCATCTTACTCTTTATCTTAAAACATTTGATATTCCTTGTATACTGAGTTGTGGACTGCAAAACAAAAAAAATTAGCTCAAAGAGACTAAAAGGGGAAACTGCAGAGTCGTGTTATAATTCTCTGTGGATTCGTCACTACGAGTTGTCAATTGATCCATTGTTACTGTGACAATATTCATTAGTGCAGATTTAAAGATAGAAACATAACTGTAATGAAAAACACAGTTTTATCAAAATGAGCATTTCCATGAATATGATGTGACCTATTGTTCCCTGAAGCCACTGTTTTGTATCCACTCACACACACACACACACAGACACA
>CALSBV010000421.1:407158-432053 GCA_943590825.1 Bovichtus diacanthus
CTTTGCTGCAAAATCAATGAGGGAAGTCAACAGAGCGCTGAGGTGTGCCAGAACCTGCTGGTTGGTTTCTATTTACTGTTGTCAAACTGTAAGCACGTGTGTGTGTGTGTGTGTGTGTGCGTGTGTGTGTGTGTGTGTGTGTGTGTGTGTGTGTGTGTGTGTGTGTGTGTGCATGTGTGTCAACCTGTTTGTGTGAATATTCAGAGGACATCGTTCGATGAGCGGAAGAGGTCAAAATGACAACATCTGTCAGATTTTCTAGTGGGAACACACACACACACACTTCACACTTATTTCACCCTTCATCTGTCTCCTGAAAAAAAGAGTGAAGACATTTCTGTCAGTGACTCAGAAGATCTGAGGAGTGTGTGTGTTGTGTGTTTGCCAAAGTGAGTGTGTCTCAACACTGAGCTGTTACAGGTGGCGCGTCCAGAATGTGTGCACTCATGCTCAGACATATTTGTAATCCTCCATGTGGGATCCAAGATGATAGTCAATCCAGTGTGTGTGTGTGTGTCTACCACAGTCATACCATGAGTGTGTGTGACTTTCTGTGTGACTCACTGATCACTAGACACACTGGAGACCACAAACACACACACACACACGCACGCACATGCTTACAAAAAGGATTTGGGAACAAATGCTGGAAGGAAAGACTGACTTAACTTCTTCGGACAGTGTCAGAACTGTCAGTTGTCGTCAACTCTATTTACATTATATAAGCATCTTTATCAGAACATGACGAAGTGTTATGTAAGCAATAATATCCAACTGGGTGCCCTGAATTATATGAAAAAAGGAGGCAGAGCAGAGCGGTGTTTATTATACAGTCCATTATTTTCTATATCAGAACATCTCAAAGTACTTTCTATATCCCAATGCTTGTACCATTGCCAATTAATATAGGCAAATACAGAAGCAATGTACTTTATAAAGTTTGTATGTTGTCAGTTTAACAATAAAAAATATTGTTGCCATGGTTACCTATAGGTTACAGTACAATATTATTCGCTTTCCCCCCACTTATTCTGTTGTTTTATTTTTGTTTTTATGTAAAGCACCCTGAACTGCTTTTGTTTAAAATGGTGCTATACAAATACTGTCAAGTTGCAGTCTACATTCATGTTTGTCCAAAATGTCATGACCTTTGACCACACTATTCTGATCAGTTTATCCTTGAGCCCAAGTGGACGTTTGTGCCAAATTTTAAGAAATTCCCTGCAGGCGTTCTTGAGATATCATGTTCACAATATTGGGACGTACGGAAAACCTGAAAATATGATGCCTCCGGCCACGGTTGACGGCGGCATGGAGGCATCACAAAAAAATATATTTTCTCACTTTCCTTTTGTGTTATTGCTCCATGCAGATAGTTTTGGTTGTATCTGCTCAGGTTTTGAGATATAAATGTAAGTCTCTTAGATTCCTGCCTCCATCCCATTACACTGGAGGTGAGTGGAGATTCAGGAAAAATATGTTGGAAAAAATCAACCGCAAACATTTTTTCCAACAACAGTGTCCTTGTTACATTGCATAATCCATAGTACTCATTGTCAACAGCTTCCTTTCAGCAGAAGGTAGATTCAATGAAAGCTGTTCACAGCGATTCACACTCCCTTTGGTGTCAAAAACACCAGAAGGAGTGTGTGAACTATCGTGCTCTGTCTTCTATTTGGGTCGAACCCATTCTGGATCAGGTCAAATTATCCTCTGCTGTATTCTGACTGGGCCAGACTGTCATGTTTGAGTAGGTGTTCATTGTTTCAATGAAATCTTTTTTTATTCAAATCTTGGCAATAAAACTAATTTTGACATGGATGTATACCATTAGAGTTAAATTCAATATTTATTTAGTAATTTATGTACAACGCATGCTTTTAAAGTTTACTTTAATATGAAAAACAATTCAGTTTCTCATGATGGTTTTAAGGAAGATAGGAACTTCCTCATATCTACTCAGCTCTTCATGAACAAAGATGTCAGCCAGTGTCAGAGAGATCACTAGTAAAGCATCACGTCAAAGTGTCAGTGTTATATTACCGCACATCTCACAATGACACACACACAATACCTTACTTTTCAGAGTTCATCCAAAACTTTTGTAGGACTTTGTTCAACCAGGAAGACTGCAGAATGAGATAAAAGACAGCCAAGACTTTCATCTTTCAGAAAAGAAAACCAACCCCACATACAACACATAAATAGTCCCATGTTTTTTCAGGTCTCGCTATAGATGCTATCAGTGAATCACCAATAAGATCTTGCCAGATTTACACATCAGCACTATACCAGAGGGGAATAAGATCAAAGGATCATGGAGGTCTTACTGGAGTCCAAAGCATGCAAGAGAGAAAAATAAAAAGGGCCAAAACAAATGGTTTAACAGCGATGTCACACAGAGATTAAACAACTACAGTCAAAGCAGCCGAGCTGGTAATGTGAGTAAATCATAAAGGGTTTTCTGTGTTCAAAACAGTTGCAGCTGCTCAAGGCTGTTTGCAAAGAGGATAACAAACCTGTCCAAACATTAAATTGACGTTGTAATTATAATACGAAGAAAACCTTTCATCGACATAAAAGAAGTTGAGATGGTATCTCATTATGCCTCCACAATAATAGTGCTAACCATTGGGAATCTTACTACCAAGACCTTGTTTGCCTTCTCAGCTTGTCATAGCAGCAACAGACAACTTACAGTGCATCAATATTTCACAACTCCATTACTTCAGGTCTGGTGGCAGAGGCTGGGAAAGCCAAAGCAGGAAACCCCATGGGCAGACAGCAGAGTTCAGGACACAGTCAAGCATTAATCTCACCTCTGAGAGAAGAAATCTAAATTGAGTCGTCAAATGTGCCTATTAAAGATGCACACATAACTGAATATGCAATTTAATCTTCTTATTATATAAGTATTATATATTATATATAGTATCTGTATTATTATACAGAAAGGATCCCACACATTTTCCACACAACAACACACAAAGTTTTCTGACAGTTGTCATGTCGAGACCTTGTCTGCAGTGTGGAAAGTAACTGTTTACTTACGTTGACTGTAGTTGTTAGGTTAGCTAACTTGTTAGCTTGTTAGGTTAGCCAACAAATTGCCCCAGAAGTAGATAACTATGGAGTTAGCTAGGATGGCTAATCCAGGGGGCTAATTTATGTGTGTACTTTTGCTTATTTGGAAATCTTTAGGCTGCTCGCCTCAATAAATATATGGTTTTGCACAGGATTAATTTCCTGAATTTCTACAATGAAGGAGTTAGCAAGACCCACAGACAGAATGGCTACAATGATGAGTTTACGGTTAGAACTGCACATTAAGTGATATGTGATAACATTGTTGAATATGAAGATAACTATATAACATGCAATAAATAAACTTGTTAAAGTGTCCTCAGTTCTGCCTTTTGATGCTTTCAGTATACTGCTAAAATACAACAAATTGCTTGTTGAATTTTAAAAAAGTTATTTCCAACATTCTTTTATCAAACAAATTGAACTGAACACTAAAAGCCAATAAAAAACACAATTAACACAACTGGCTCTTTAGCTACTATGATCCAGCATGTTCACCGGCTACGCGCTGTCTCTCTGCTGTTTGGTGCTGGGTAAGTAGCATACAGATTATCCGAGAATTATTTTACTGAAAACAGCTGCCTGTTACTGCTGGAAATGAGGTTGATGAGAGCGATGAGACTGAACCAAAACAGTAAAGTTGCAGGTCGTAAAATGCTCCATAGAGCTGAGAACTGCAGGGTTGGGTACATCACCACGGCGACCCCTTTCACATTACACCTATAGTCATTTGATCCATTGTAAATACAAACGTATTGATTTGTGCAGCTTTACATAATGGGACATGAGAATACTACCACGACTGATGAAAAGTATCTAGAAAATGTTAACGTTTCAAGGTTGTTACACTATGCAGGATCCTTTCTTTTTCTTTTCTTCTATTTTTTTCCAGATGCACATAGGAGAGTGCATAAAGTCATCTTGTGTCATTTTCCTTCTTATAAATCTGAGCTACATCATGTCCTCGTACTCCCACTCACGCAGGCCATCTGTAAAGCATACTGTAAATTAATGAGCGCCCCCTCACCCTCGCTGAGAAACATGACATAAATACTCCCACAGAGTCTCCCATAGGTAGAGACACCCACGCACAACATCCATCCAATTTCCATATACAGTCCTGCACATCGAGGCAGACACATATTCTTCAAGAGGTAGAGCTTGCCACTCTCCAACCCCCCTCCTCCCAAATGAAATGTGTCACGATAGGGGAAGTGACAGCGGGTGCAGATTTTACATGATGTGACTACATGCATGCCCAAAAATCCCTCTCCACACATGCAGACACACATGGAGACTGACGAAATGCATGCTGACACACGTGCACATCCTGCACTCTCACATGCACTCCCCCGATGATTAGAAAGTAGGTCAAGGGCAACTTTTCATGAGGGCAAAGAAAGAAAAAAAAACTGTGAGAGACTGAGATGAGAGACTGATTCTGGCTGCAGCACAGAAAAGTGCCCACAGAGTATGTATGATTTATAAGAGAGGCAGAGATGTGTAAATAGGTAGCCTGGGGCATGACAAATGGGAGGAGGCGAATATACAATGAGTTCTGTCTATGATGCACTTAAAAACGTATTTACTAACGCTTAATGAATCATATGTGCTGCCCTATCTAATGAACGTTTCAGAGTTAATCAACTGTGTCCTTTTCATAAATAACGGCACTGATATTAGTCATCAGCTCACTGCTCCCATTGGTTGCAATAAACAGTAGCTTTGAAAGTTGTGCCAGGTTCAGTATTTGTGTATTACTTAGTGCTGCAAGGTCTGCCATTAATACGTTTTCCAAAAATATTCTCTACAGCACAACAAATCAGTTGTGAACCAAAACTTGTACCTTGAAGGAGGAATATTTACCATTTCCTCTCTCCAGCAAACCAAATATTCATTATTCGCAACAACTCCTCTCAGGTTGGATTTGAAAAAAAAGCACAACAAAGCAGCAAAAAAAATTGTTAAAAAGCGGCTCATCCTATTATATTCTCATCTCTCTGAGTGATTGTGATTCAGAACGTCAAGCAGCATATCCTCCCATTTCCTAAGCATCATCTCACACTGCAACACTCTTAACAGCTCTCATGACATTGCACCGGAAAGCTCGGCTGGCAACAGAGCCGGGCCCTGTTCACTCCACCCGTCCTCTAATAATACTCCTCCTCAGAGGACTGACGAGGAGTGGAGAGGAGAGGGGTGGAGGTAAGAGAACAGCCATCCGATCAGCCTGCCAGTGCCGGAGTTCCCTTCTCGCTGCAGCTGAAGCCTCTGCCGCAGTGATGAGGGGCGAGGAGAGAGGGAGGGGAAAGGTGAGCTGGTGGCAAGCGAGAGAAGGGAAGGTAGAAGGAGGGAGGTGCTGATGATGATGTGTGTGTAAACATCCCTCTGTGCCAAAATACACCTACTCAGCAGTATTTTCAGCACAGACACTAATCAGGTCTACTGTGCTCAGGTTTTCTTTTATAAGGGCTTCTTGTCTATTGTTTCATTAGAAGTGTTTGCTGAGCCGTGTGATCTAGGACAGGGCTTGAGAGAGGCGATTAATAACTCTGAGCATGAAGAAGCTGTCTTCAGGGCCAACTTCGAAAAACTGTGCCACTTCTTTAACGGGGAGGGGAGGGAGGTGGGAGCCGGAGCAGCATCAAATAAGGACAGTGAGGTGAGTGTTTAGTAGGCTGGTGCACGTGTGTTTGCATGGACACATCTAGAACAACGTCTGACACTGTGCCCCCCTTCCTCTCCCCACAGTAATATCAGTGCACTTTGTCAGTCCTATTATTATTCTTTGTCTTACTTCTATTTGAGGGGAAAATCATGATGCCATGTTTTGCAACTGCGGTTCCCATAATGCTTTGGGGGATGTGAACAGACAGTATAGTGTTGCCATGGAGTTATTCTGTGAGCTACAAGTTGAGCCTGGTTCATTTTAGCCTTTATTTGTTTATAATTTGGCAAATTGATACTGAAGAAAATGTAACAATGTGATGATCTGGGGTTTTAAGGATCGTCTTTTTTCGATGATTTCTTATTGAATTTAAGGACGTTGACTCATGTTGAACATGAACATAATGATATCCTTGGAAGTCACACTGAATCTAAATATACAGTATGTGTGTTGTGTCTGTGTGTTTACACACATGATAGCAGCTCCAACTACTGACCGTGTTGGTAAACGGGAAAAATCAGTTTGCCAAACTACAATAACTAGCTTGTTGTTGTTTTTAGAAAACAGGCATGCACGTTTCTCTGTCACCTCACATCTCTCCTCGCCTCACGGTCTGAAAATTGAACTGTGTTTGCCTCTTACCTTTGGAGAAGACGGTAGTCCTGGGAGTGACATCCAGGTCCAGGGACGGGCTGAAGGGGAAGGCCCACAGCTGTGACAGCCTGGCGAGTAGTGTCAGGAGCAGCAGCGGCAGGAGGGGCTGCACTGATCTCTGGTCTCCCATGTTTAACACACAGACCTGGGTCCAAGCACAGCCTCAATTGCACTCAATTAGTTCGACAAAAAAAGTCTGAGCGTAAGTGTGTCTCTTTAGGCCCAGCAGAAAGCAGATGCAGACTCTTTAATTATCATCCAGCTGAGAAAGAGAAAAAACATTATGTATGACTGAAAGAGAAATGACCCAGCAAACGAAAAACAAAAAGGACATTTGAAGAAAAAACATTCTACCACCTGAGGCAAAATACTATATTTATTAGTAATATTCAAACTTGCTGAGTTAAAGTCAGTGGTGGAAGAATCACTCAGATCCTTTACTGGAGTAGAAGTGCCAATACGACAATGTAAACATACTCCATTACAAATAAAAGTCAAAATCCTACTAAGATAAAAGTACAGTAGTATTATCAGCGAAGTGTACTAAAAGTATCAAAGTATTTATCTCGTACAAAAATGGCCCTTGTGACTAATACATTATGACATTTGTAATATTAATGCAACAATGTGGAGGCAGCATGTTACTGTACTGTACTGTATAC
This sequence comes from Bovichtus diacanthus, assembly GCA_943590825.1. Taxonomy (NCBI): domain Eukaryota; kingdom Metazoa; phylum Chordata; class Actinopteri; order Perciformes; family Bovichtidae; genus Bovichtus; species Bovichtus diacanthus. Next base: position 414,227 of record CALSBV010000421.1, read on the forward strand.
ACTGCTGAGTAGTTTAATCCTGTGGCTCCCCACCGAGGGGTTGGGCCCCCTCCAGTGAGTCACACAATAAATCTGAGGGCTTATGAGCTGATTAATGTGGTAGGAAAGAAGAAAAAACAATGTTTTGCTCCACAACTTTTTATCTTTTTTAAATATATTTGCTTTGCTTTTATTGTGAAATATTGGAAAATGTTGTCTGTTTGAGTCTCAAAGAGTTATTTTAATTAAATGATCTGTAAAGGTTCGAGGTGGAAACGTGAGCCGAAAAGGTTGAATCTTTAGCATTGCATTAATGTAGTGCAGTTAAAAGTACAATATGTTCCTTTTAAATGTTGAACAAAAATGTAATGTAAAAAAAATGTAACGTAAAGAACAAGCACCCCATGATTGTACTTAAGTACATTACTTTTAGTACATGTGCTTTGGTTAAAGTTGCAAACATTAGGTCGTAGAAAAACAACTTTGACAAGTTGTGAGTGCATCGCAAAGCGTTCAGAGATACACAGACATTTAAATACACTTCTCTGATCTGCTCTTAATGTCCGTAATGTTGAACAAAACAACCGTGGATGAACTCTCTTGCCTACTTGACAGCATGAGCAGAAAATGAGTTGCTGATATGCACCATCACTCACTGATTACAACCAATTACCCAAAGTGAATGAGTCAGGTGCTGTTACATAAAAAGGCCATTTAGAAAGTTTTGGGAGTTAAATAATGCGCCCCTGTGATATTGCAACACACGACTCCATCTCTTAATTAGCCGTGTGCACTCTGGAGCAGCATGACGGATAATCTAGAGATTAGGCCCCGTGCCATCAGCACAATCTCCGCGTGGCTGCCCCGTTCTCTGGCTCTGTCACTGATCAAAGGGTCAACACTGTGAATCCTGCTCCGCCGCATTGTGACACTGGAGAATTCCCAGTTTAATCTCCACGGCTGCTGCTGCTAATCACTCACAGCATGAAGCAGAGAGAGACTAATGACCTCTCTGTTAGCAGTTTGGGTGCTAAGCTTTGAAACCAACGTCTTAGATGACAAAGTGAGAGAGGAGAAGGGAAAGAGTTAGTGATGGTGCAGGAATCCCCTCACCTCACGTTCATCCAGAACTATTTCTTAAATCTGGCTTAACATCTATGCTTTTGCATCAAAAAATTCTTGATTTTCACTAAACTAAGTTAAAGTCGTGAGGAACTGAAGTTGCACTCAGGTTTGTAAATCTTGGCTCATACTGAGCTGAGTGAGCCGTTTTACCAACATACTAACATAACTTGAAGTTATTTCATACCTAATGATCTATTATATATTTCATGTATAGACAATTCTATTAACACTTGAAGACTGTGAGATGCAGTTGAAAGCACATCTTACCATCATACTAAATATAGTCTTTGGGCACAAAAAGAATAAAAATCGATGCAGCAGAACCAGAGATATTGTCTTTTTTATTCCACACATTCTTCTTCCTTGTCAAATCGCAGCGCCTACATTACCCATAATGCAACTCAAATACTGACAGTTGGTTCAGAGGTTTAGGTTTGTTAGCGCAGCTAATGTAGCCTCGAGCCACGATCCTCAAGCAGAGATGAGGACCGGTCTACAGAGGTTTCGCAAACTCACTTTTTTCTAGAGATCAATAAATTGACGTAATCACTTGAGCAGAGCAACAGTGCAACTTGAGTCTTGTTTGATGACTGCTTTCCAAAGCCAAAACCACTGTCTGCCAAAACTGTCAAAATCGAGGACAGCAGATGAAGCAGACAGAAGCGTGCTGGTCAGTAGCCCTTTGGTGTGGTTTTGTCAGCTGCCGCCCGCATGGAAAACCAAGAGCAAACACACAATTGGTTTCAACACATCTGCATTTGCGTTGTGTGCACTGTATACTACAGGAGCCGGCAGGGACGTTGACAACGTGGTGGTGCCTCACTGATGAAAGCATGGACGCTCCAGGAGGCGAAGGTAAACACATCTGCCTTGGCGGTGGCACAACCGATGTGTCATGCATGATGGCAGACGAGAGGAATCGAACAAAACAGCAGGCGGCGTCTGAAGCGCCTTTTACTTAGCAACAAATATCAGTTTATTCCTGTATTAATGATCCATAGAGCTGGGTTTGTTACACATCTGCTGGGACATTTTAGCCACATTTCAGTGATAGTCTCTTCCCTCTGGTGCTCATCAAACATCCAAAAATTAAGTCATAAAAGAATATGAGGAGGCTCGCCGAGTATGATAAAGCTGTTTTCCAATATGAGCATGATTTGATAAACACCTAGTGTGACATTTCTGCAAAAAGATCGACGAAACAGATGAGCTATTCCTGTATTAACTTTCAACTGATACCACTTTAAATGCCAAGCACACTTTTTACTTTTCTGCTAAAGCCATCAACAGACAAAGACTGAATGAATATACTTTATTTAGGGGATTATGTACTATATATGCTATTCTTGAATATGGCATTTATACATTTTCTTCTGCCTTTATCCCAAACCATTGGGAGTTGGCATACAGCTGAACCATAAATGGGATTACTCACACATTAAAGGAAGAATGAGTGGGTTCACCCTGTGGGCCACATTAACTGTGATGTGGAGAAATCTTACAACAAATCTTCTCAGAGAAGCATTAAATTATGATTGTGTCGCAAATAATCTGCCTCTTCACACATTGAAAATATAAAGATGTAAGATATGTTTGGGTCTCTGATAAATAGAGCTGATAAAACCTGCACATTATGCCATCATACTCTAAAATAGAAATATGTTATGATTGTTTTGGGACTTTTGCGACAGGATATATATATACAGAGAATGCATACATTCAAACAGGGTTTCCCTCTGTTAGGTGCATGTACTATTATTAAATTCATCTACTACATACCATTGTCTTTCCTGAGGTCGAAACATAAGATGGAGAACTTGTCTGTACATTTATGATGAAATAACAGTCACTTTGATTTGAATTTCAGAGTAATTATCCAAAAAGTCTATCTATGACTCATTGGGAAATGTACTTGTCTTTAAACTCATTAATTGTTCAACATTATAAAAAAGTAAAATATTTTAAAAAAATATATATCTCTCTTCAGCCTCGGTGTTCTGTATAATCTAATTTGCACATATTGTAGTATATGCAGTTCTTTTGTCACATATTTTAATGTGTTAATTGATCTGCTTGGCAAATTCCAGCCTTGAACATGATATAAACACCCTGCTCCTCTCTACATTTATCTCCTGAGCCCACTTGAATCAGATACTGGTGAGATGATTTATCATCTTTATGTGTAAAGATGTGTAAAGAAGTGCTTAATTAATGGTTGGTTGGTAAATAAATCAATTAAAAATACTTTATAGATCCGTTATGATCCTGCTTTAACAGGATTAATTGGGTTGTCAGGTTGTGTTGAGTATAGCTCTTTAATCCATCATGAAGAGACTCCTCCAATGGACCGTTTGACCTCTGACCTTATGCAAAACGGACTGATGCGCATCTGAACCACAATTAATTTATGGACAGTTCATTAAAATGATCAAATGCAGACTTGATGGATCACTAATAACTATTTAATTTTGACTTATTAACATTGATATAGAAGTTGCAGATGACTTACGTTTGCTGATGTCTTTTTGGAAAGTGAGAAACTCTTGACCCCTTTCTTAAAAACTTTATTACTGACTCCACAGCAGTGGTGGAAGCAACAAATGACTTTTACTCAAGTCCTGTACTTCTGTCTACTATTTATGTATTTATAGTTCACTTCAGTATTTCCATTTTATGTTACTTCACTTCTACTCTACTATTTTTGAGAGGGAAATATTTTACTTTTTTTCACATTTAGCAGATAGTATAGTTAAAAGTTACTTTCAAATCACAGTTTTATATATGTGATCAACTTAGAAAATATGTGATAGATTAATCTATCCAAAAGTATATACAATACTTAAAATTGCTCAGTCTGTACCTACACTGTTAACACATTAATGAATCAATAATTCTGTAACTATATTCTAACACTCTGAAACGGTCCATTATGCATAAAAAGTATTGTCAGTTTTAATATTTTAAGTGAATTTTGCGGAAAGCACTTTATTACTTTTACTCAAGTAATGCAGGACTTTTACTTATAATGGTGTATTAAAATGTTTACAATATAGTATTTCCACTTTCGTCAAGTTACTCAAGAATCTGGATACTTCTTCCACCACTGCTCAACAGCAGGAGAGATTATTAATGGCTCATATCTTAAACTATTATTAAGCATTAGTAAATTATGTATTAACTATTAATAAAGCCATAAACAACAGCATTTAAACCCTTTAGAAAGTAACTAATGAATCTATTAAACTAATTATTACCAGTTACAGCTCTATCTCATTCATATTAAGGCTGCCACGATTAACCGACTAATAGATTAGTCGACTGAAAGAAAAATAATCGGCAACTATTTTCATAATCTTTAGGTAATTGTTCACGAAAAAATTTCAGAAAATGCTGTTTTTAGCCTCTTAAACATGGAGATTTCCTGCTTTTCTCAGATTTATATCATATTAAAGTGAATATCTTTGGGTTTTGGATTAACAAAACAAGACATTTAAAAACATCGCCTTGGAATTTGAGAAACTGGGGTGGACATTTTTCACAATTTTCTGACATTTTACAGACCAAACGAATAATCGATTGATCAAGAAAGTAGTCGGCAGATTAATCGATTATGAAAATAATCGTTGCATGCCTAATTCATATCCAATTAAGAGCAAGGAACCATTCCCAATTTTATAAAGTTTTGATGGTTAAGTTTAATGAACTTTTACGACGAACCACAGAAAATACACTTACTCTTACAGTCTAATCTTCCTCCTCTTTCCACTAATCTTTGTCTCATACTATACATTCACCTACTTCTTCCAAGTGAAAGACATTGACACATTTTGAAAACAGATGAGTAACATATTATGTATGATTCTCTATCATATATTTGACTTTAGGAACAATGCAGTCAGCGCGTATGAATAAGAAGCTCCAAGACTGTCATAATATGAACCCGGTGATAGAAAAGCACTCCAGCACATAAACTAACAGTAATTCACTTAATTAACTCACACGAATATGGTCTTAAGTATTAACACGCTTATTTTGTAGACTGTATGTAAGCAGCCCGCGTGCGCTATGAACGTGCAAACATCCAACCATGTGCACCTGTCCGACCTGGACTGCAGCACTGAGAAGGAAAACAGCAGTGCACACTCTTTACTCACCTTCACCTGAGTACACATGCATGTACAGAGAACGTGTGTGTGTGCGCAGGAAAAGTAGAAGGAACATGTCAAATAAAGGGAGCAGTAGAAAAGAATAAAAGCATTAAAATACTGACTCACCTGCTTTTTTTTTTTTTCCTGGAGTCCAAAAATATCCTCTGAGTCGTCCTCTCCGCGACGAAACACCGAGCTGCTGCTCTGCTGCTACTGCTGCTGCAGTTACCCAATGCTTATACACACACACACACAGTCAAGCCTCCCCCACCCCCTGTCACACACACACACGCACACACATGCACACAAACGCGCGCACGCATACGACCTGCCTTATGTTTTGACCATAGTTTCTTCATGTAGCCTTTACTTTTTGTTGTTTTGATACATAAACGTTTTATATTGGCAATGTTTTTTAAATGATACAGCACATTTTAGTAGAATATCTTTCAAATATGTCCTGGTTAAATTATTATACATTATTGATCTATAATATTCTTTATAGATAGATGTTTTTTGTGCAACTCACTGTTATTGCTGTCTATCTTGTCCTGGAGCCTTTAATAAAGATTAAATAGATGTAACCTTAAAATAGCATTTGTTGGGCGGAAAGGACAATTTAAGTAGAATAATGTCATAATGTTTCAGTGTTGATTATAGAAAGCTATGAAATAAACATAGACATACAACTAGGGCTACTTGTTTTACTGATACCAAAATGATTTATGCACAAACTTTTTTTTATTGTTTCTTAAAATAAAAACTGTACGAAACTCTTTCTCAGCATTTATGCTTTCTGATGTGTCCTACTGTCTGTAAATATAAAGTATGAAGAGTGTGCATTTGATCTGTGCCTCTTGACTGACCCCTGCTGGAGAAGACATGGAAAGACAAAACATTGCTGTACCCTCTACCATGCTTAGTTTAGCACCTATATGGATTATTTATATATAAGATGTTTTAGGTCAGTGGTATAAATTATATTAGGTCTAATCATAGAAACTTTTAATTTAACTAAAATGTCAACAGTGCAAAAGTAAGACTGTGAAATAAATGAATACATACTTATTGTAAGTATGCTGTATTGTGTATTTTAGAGACAAAGTAACCCAAAATAGTAGAAGATTATCAGATTAGCTCTGAGTCTGAGTGTGTCCATGGATTTTACTAATAAGCAGGTGATTAATAGTCCTTCCTTTTTTGCATGAAACTATTATATCAGACATATCCACATAAGAAATTATACTACACTTACAATACCATATCTATTCAAAAAGACTGAGAAAGGGGACAGATGTGCCTTCAAATGCTTTTTTCTTTTCTTTTCTGTCTTTACTCTGTTACATACATTTAAAATGTTACTTAAGTAAAATTAGTTAATTAGTTTGAGCATCAAAATATAGTAAGTACCAAACACTGCAGTACTCATTATACATGATGACCCTTGACCATTTTAGAATAATGTGTTTTATCATATTATTGAATTATAATTATTGATGCATTAACAGTGTACATCACTTTGATGTTGTAACATGAATTACTTTATATTGCCGGGTTGCATGCAAATCTAATAGTCAAATCCTATAATAATAACTCAGTAATTTATTTGCTGATTATATTTTTGTCGTATTAATCTGTAGTTAATTACATTATTTAAAAAAAAAAATGTAAAGTAGTCAATTACATTATAAATAAATAAATGTAAAGGAGTACAAAATAACAAGGTTTTCCTGTGAAATACAGTGGAGTATAAGTATAAAGTAGCAGACAATGGAAATAATCATGTTAAGCCCAAGGAGCCTACAGTTGAGTCAAAGCAGCCTAATTAATTAGCCGAGTTACTTTCCACCGCTAATTGAAAACTGCACTGGAGGTCCTGCGGCGCTTCGTGTTTGACCTACATATAACCACATGCAAATACACTGGGATGACTGGTTCTGCTAACATTGGCACTGGGTGTCGCTGTAACTCTGTTTGGCTACAATAACCGGGAAACCCACTTTCACAAATCCACTACGGCCGTCACGGACGTGAGTAACCGACTGTAGTTGTCGTGACGTGGTCTGTGTCTGTCTGTGCGCCCCCACCGAGACACAGCTGCTGCTGACGAGCACCAGAGCCTGAGCCAACAAGTCGGCTTCCCACCGAGAAAACACGCTTTATACCGTCTGGTTCACTGCGCTTTTGTCGGTACGTAACATTTATCTCTAGCTCTGATATGAATACACTTGAAGCTCATTGAACATGTGTTTATCTCCAGACAGGCAGCTTGTTATCGTTAACCTGCTCGCTAATATTAGCGTTTAAAAAGACTAGCTAGTGCTAACCATTAGCAGTAGCTATGCAACCCAATTATAGGTTAATGTTATAAATAGTATTATCATACACGATAGTTCTCGATCTTACCAGCTGCTATTATCAGACACAGCAGACCACACAACATGTGTTGGTTGTAGCTTTAGTGGTCGGATATGAGTCCAGAGACAGTAACATCAGTCCAAGCTTATTAATTAACGTTAGCTAGCTAACTCGCTCATAGTCACCATAACGGATAGTGAACACATCATTATTCTACTGTGGCTAATGTTCAAAATAATAAAAAAAATTAGGATGGCTGGTTCGTGTTAAAGCACTATTAACATTTACATTAGTTTCAGGGGTTACGTTGCATTGTTTAGACTCATTAGACATACTTTTATTTAAAAATGTAGACTCAATAGTTGTAGATACTGTACGTATACGAATGAATAAATGCACTACTTATTCGTAGGCCTGTGTATTTTAGAGACCAAGCAACCCAAAACGGTATTAAATAATCACATCGTATTTCTTGAATATTTCCATGGATGTTACCAATAAGCAGGTGATTAATAGTCTGAATCAGACACATCCAGACTTTGTATAAGGAATTATAGTGTATACCTACTTTCAGTTTCAGTTTCTTATAAATTCAAGAAGACTGAGATTGAGGCCAGAATTGTTCATTCAAATGCTTCTTTCTTTCTGCAAAAGCAGTGTGCAAAATGTTGTAATGTATTATTCTTTGTTGACATGTTGTTTTTAAAGATAAGCAACGCCACATGTTCCTTAAATGTGTGTTTAGCAGCCTAAATTAGACACTAAGTAAGTCAAAGACGCTGTTTTATGGCTCGTTATTATTCCTGCTTGTTGTTAGGAGGCTTTGAATAGAAGGTTAAATACTTTCTAACCAACACTGGTAGTGTTTGCATGTTGTGCCAGCTTCTATATTATTAACCTCATTTATGATAAGGCTACGTGCAGACTGTGATCTGTGACTCGGATCTGTTTTTCTCATAACGGTGTGAACAGCTCAAATCTCGGGGATCTGATCTTTTCATTACTGATTTGGGCCACTGTCATATGTGGTCCTAAATCAGATACATGTCACATTTTTTGCAATACGAGGCGCTGAGAGATATACTGTATTTAAAAGTAACCCTGTTGACCAGTTCAACTGGAATTTGATATTGCCCACATTTTAAAAAAACAATGCAGCCAAACAAAAAAAAATTGGGTCTGAGCAATAAATCAGAATTGAGCACAAAGGCTTGCACAAAGTCATAAATAACATGACAGGTGCCCCCTTTTGTCGTGTTCTGCTAATCAATCTTGAGATCAGCAGCTCAGTCCCCCATGTTTGGCAATCAAATATTTTGGCTATCTGAGTGAATACAACAGGTTCATCACAGAGTCCCTGCCAAGAAACCTCCACAGGTGGAAGCTGCTCCTGAATCTGTTGTGGCTGACAGGAAATTAATTGGATATTTGTTGATCCAGGTTTGTTGCCTGTTTCCAAGTAGACCACTTCTGATCTTAGTAAGATAGGCTTAGTGTTAGAGATGTGATATTGTGCAGCCAGCTGAGAGTCATCTGCTTTACTGCTTGGATCTGATAGGAACAAGGTTGGAAATCTTTTTGTTGCACTCCAAAGCAGGTTGCTGTGGCTAAGTTTGCTATCTCACTGAGATCCTGATATAGTTATGCGGTTTTGCAGATTTTCTTTGATGCTTTGTGGTTGACGCTGATAGAAAGAATCACACTGCCTTGAGACACTGTTATTCACTTGCTATTAAATGGCTTCCCCTGCTGAAGATATGAGTGTATGTGTGTAGATCAGGGCAAGTCTGAGCTTGTGGGAGTCAGGTGTGAAGTAAGAAGCCCTTTAAAGTGAAATTTCCTCCCTAGGGTGCTACGTGAGATTGCACCAGGGGCTTCAAGAGGGAAGTCAAACAATGTCTGCAAATATGTAAACTGATGCAGGATTTGCATTCATTGTGGGGTGGGGAACTCTGTGGCTCAGTTGCTATGAAAAAAGACAATTCATTTACAAGGAGATGTGACATGGAGACAACTTTATGTGTGCTTCTCAAGCCAGTGCTTTCTTTGTCTTTTAAAACAATCAGATATTATGACCATAACATTTACAGTAAGTGTAAATTATGTAGTGAAGCACATTCAAAACTCTCAAGAAAACATCTTTGTTTGGTACAGATCCCCACAAAAATCGCACCATAATGGCAATTGGATCTTTTTGCAAAATTGTTCAGGTCTAGTTAGAATGCACATTTGAATATGACGCCTAATGAATATAAAGCCCAGTGAAAGCTCTTTGCCTCAAAAGAATGAATGAGGATCGTATGACTTTCCTTTTGTAGATCACTGTGAAGAAGACCAGCTTTTTGTGAGGTGGATTGGAGTCAGGGGTGTGGTCATAAAAATGACTGAGAAAAATTATAGTTTTGCACACCACAGCTGTGCGAGGGCCAAACGAGAAAGGAACCGTGGCCTCAGCGTAACTAACTTTAATAAGTACTTACAGCACCATTGCTATGAAAATAGCTCTCTTTTGGTCTGCTCAATCTCTGCAGACAGAGGCATGTTACTATTGGAGACAAGGCTATAACTTCCAGTAATGCTCAGAAATATCTTTAGGGTATTCAGATGTATCATGCTCACTTATGCAACATGTCTTTTTGCTTCGGGGTGATTTAGAATTTTTTTTTTTTTCCTTTTGTCTGCTGAACTGAAAATAACTATGGATTTATCCACTTGCCCTGTGTTTTTGCAGGCTATGATGAGGTGGTGACCCTGGGTCGGCCAGGCCCTGAGATGTTTGCAGCTTGGCATAAAGAAAAGACGGAGCAGAGTGATTGAGAAAGAAGAATGGGCAGGAGCGCCTGGGGCTGCTGGCAAAGCGTCGTCCCTACTGCAGTGCTCTACGGTTCTTTGGCCTTGTTTACCTCCATCCTCCACAATGTGTTCCTGCTTTACTATGTGGAGACATTTGTGTCTGTCTACAAGATTGATAAAATCTCCTTCTGGGTGGGAGAGGTGAGTGACGAGAGACCTGCGTCTGTAGCTGTGTCAGTTATTCATTTCATTCATTCAAACCTTTTATTTAAGCCTCGGAAATTGTTGAGGTTTCCCTCATTTGCAATGATGTCGAGATACAGATAAATACGGAGTTAAACATATCAAAAGAGGACAAGACTCACTTAAACATGTGTGTAATTCAAATGGAAACTGAAGTATCTAAATGAGTATCACAATTATTAAGAGCCACAGTCCTCACGTGTAAGTTCTTCTAATTCTCAGAAGCTGGATATCATGTTCTAACTTTATTTGTTTTTTTAGAAATAAATATTGTCTTCTTATATGCCCTCTCTGCTGCTCCACAGACGGTGTTCCTTATATGGAACAGTCTGAATGACCCTCTCTTTGGCTGGCTGAGTGATCGCGCCTTCCTCAGCTCTCCTCAGTAAGTATCGGGCCATCTGAGAAAACATTGCTGTAAATAATGCAACAACAGAACATTACGAAAGAAAAACAAACGACAGACTACAACAGACAAGATGCCAATGAGAATAAGAATCCATTATTATCTAGGTTAGTTCTGAGGTTTCTCAGTTACACATCCTCTTTTTGTACGAGTCATTTAAAGCAACAGTATCCTCTTTCCCTGTGAAGAGGCAAGTAACAATTGACACCAGACAATTGATTTGACTTAATATCAGTATCACATGATCCTGTGATGTGTCACAGGATCACAGCAATCAGCTGAGAACTCAGAGATACTGATGATTTAAGTGTTCTGCCCATGTATGTTCCTCTACACAGTATAACATATTGTCATGTTTTGAAACTAAAGAGTGATATTTCCTTAGAATATATAGACACTGACTGTAACTTTAGGAAATCATATTCTTCATGTCCTCCAATCCCCCCTAAATTCCCAATCAACCTGCAGATGTCTGCCATTGTGGTTTCTGCACACTTTGCCCCTTAGCTATGAACCATGCACATGTTTCAGAGTAAACTCTTTTATGAGCTGCAGTATTGGTCAAGAGGCTAAGTAAACGTGACGTCTGAACGAGAATTGTCAAACATAAAGCTGCCATCTGTGTTTGCATTTCATTTTGGTTAGGCCATGTGTGACTGTACTGTTGTAAGGTGGTGACATAACAAACTTGATTACATTGTTCTGTGGAAAAGTTTTCACCCTTTTAAGCTGATCTTCCCCTTTTTATTTATATCCCCTTTTTATGATGGTTTTAGTTTATTGTGTTCATGGTGATTTCTGTATTTATATAGGTGGTTATACATAAATGTTAACGTGACCACTAATATATCATCAGCCAACAAAACTGTCTCAAATAGCTTGAGAGTATTTAAATGGATCTTTTGGTCTTGTTTGTTTTTTAATGGTTTCACCAGAGTTTTTTTTATTTATCATTAATATTATTCTGATTCTTTTTGTTTGTTTGTTTTTCCACCCAGGTCAGGCTCTCAGATCACAACTCCAGAGGTGGTGCTGAGGCGCCTGAAGGCCCTCTCCACAAATGGCCCACTCTTTGCTCTGTCCTTCCTGGCCTTCTGGGTGGCGTGGGCCAGACCGAGCCTGCAGTTCCTGCTGTGCTTGTGTCTGTACGATGGTTTCCTCACAATGGTGGACCTCCACCACAGCGCCCTGCTGGCTGATCTCGCTGTGTCCGCCGCCGATCGCACACGCCTCAACTTCCACTGCTCGGTGTTCAGCGCTTTTGGCTCGCTCTCTGTTTTTCTATCCTACTCCTTCTGGGACAAGGAGGATTTCTACTCCTTCCGTCTATTCTGTGTGACTCTTGCAGCTTTTTCCATCTTGGGCTTTTTCTTAGTGTCTCGGTTGCTACAGCATCGTTTCCAAAAGGAAGTCCGTCTAAGACAGGATAATGCAGTGACACTTAAAGAGTAAGATATTTGGATTTCTCACTAACTTTGGTGGACATGTTTTTGAACTATGCTGTTGTTGTTTCTCTCCATCTCACTCCTCTCTCTTTGTCCCAGGCTGAGTGTTGGCCATGCTCCACTTACCCATCCAGAAAAACCTGTGACCATTGGACAGTACCTCAAACAGCTCTCCAAACACAAGAACTTCATGTGGTTTGTGTCAATGAACCTTGTTCAGGTAAAATATTAATAATCTCATCAGATGGGCTATGAATGCAAGTAGAGATGAAGTGGAAAGACCTTATAAAAATGTCCTAACAAAGGAAAAAACTAATTTGAATTGGGGGTTGATTATATGGACACTATTAATATATATGGTACAGCATTTATTAAAAAAATAAAACAGGTTTGACCCTATTGAGTAAGCTGTTTTCTTAGTGTTTTAACTTGAATTGTTTATTTAACCTCGGAGAATGTTGTCCTAAACATTCTGTCCATGTTTCTGCTCCCCCTACAGGTGTTTCACTGCCATTTCAACAGCAACTTCTTCCCTCTTTTCCTGGAACATCTGCTGTCTGACAATATTTCTGCCTCCACTGGTTCAATCTTACTCGGTAAGAGATGGGAAATAACTCAAACATTCAAGTCTTCTTAATCCATATTTGGTAGTGCTAGGCTAGGCAATACAGACAAACTGAATACTGCACTAATTATCACGGCATTATCTAGGCTAAACACTTTTTAAAAAATCCCAAATGATGCTGTTGAAATTAAGAAGTGGTTTAAAAAATATATATATTTAGAATGAATGGAAACACAGAATTAAGGTATATCATTACTGGCAGTGTGCAAGCAAGTGGCATTAAAGCTTTTTTTATATTACAAATCCATTTTAGTTGTCTATGTGGATGCATAATTTGATCCAATCCTGCCCAAAAATCATCATCCTACATTTAAATATCAGTTAGATCTCAGAAAACCAGTGACGTGGTATTCTGAAATGCATCTCCTGAATTGCTAGGAACAGATGTAAGTGTGGCTAAAACAGAATAGATTTCTATTTCTATTTCTATATTATTTGCTATCCGTCTTTTTTATTTTACAATTGTTATTCTTTCTGCTGATTTTAGTTTTTTTTTAATTCAGTTCTGCTTCTGCTCCCACGCAGGCATCTCTTACATTGCTCCCCACCTGAACAACTTGTATTTCCTGACACTGTGCCAGCGTTACGGGGTTTACCAGGTTATCCGCTGGCTATTTATGCTCAAACTGGGACTTAGTGTGGTTATGCTGCTGGCAGGGGCTGACCACATTTATCTGCTGTGCATCTTCATTGCTAGGTATGGCCACGCACACACACATCAGCACACGCTTCAGGGGTCTGATGTGTGAACGCTTGTACTTTTGTTTGCTTGTTTTTGTTCATTGTTTTTCAAAGCTGAATACACAAACACACAGCAACATGTATTGTTCTGTGCCTAACATTCTGTCGCAGCCTGTTTCCAAGGTTAACTCAACATTGGTTACGTGTTGAATCCAAAACAAATTTCAGCTAAATGTTAACTTTGCACCAGTTTGTGTCTCAGTATGAGGAAGAGTGCTTTATTTATGTAGCCCAAACTGATTTGCCTCAAAGGGCTTTATAATCTGTAACGACAAAACACTTTTTATTCATAGACCCTTTATTAAGAAAAGGGAAAAAGTCTACCCAAAACTATTAAAACTGAATTTGGGTGTAGTTAATGCTGTAAAGGGCTAACAGAAGGTAGAGCAACAGAGTAGGAATCACTTCCAGGAAAGACAGACAAACAATAGATGTTATATTACAAAATAGACAGAAATAACAATATTGAGTTTATAATGTACAGAAACGGAATGACTATATTAGGTAAATAAAGTGTAAACATATGTTGAAGGATCAGAGAAGACGTCAAGCAACTCATGTTTTCATTTGGGCAGTTAGTCATTTTATTCCATTAATAATGTCAAATAGTAATGCTGTTGTTTTAGTTAAAAACAGGTTTCAAATGCTGACTTAAGCACTCAGCCGAGCCCTGATGGAGTGTGTGTTGTTTGTCATATATTAGTCACAGTCGTGGAAGTGTGAATGCTTGTGGTTCTTTCTTTCAAACCTTCAGGCTGAGCTGATATTTTACCTGAACAAGGTTCAACATATCGCCCACAAGTGATAAAGTTGTTACTGAATTTAACACAATATAATGTGGTTTTGAACAAACAGGCACACCTAAGTATGCTCTCTTAGGTCAGAACTGTAACCATTCCCCTCCTTAGAGACTTCTCTCAACAAATAGAGACATTATGAATGATGATTAACACGCCTTTTATTAATGGGAATACTCTAATGTAGAACTGAACGATCTACTCTTGATAAACATCTTTAAATTAAGTTATCGTTGATGTTTTTTCACAAACTACATTACTGTTGGTGCTGGAGACTGTAACTGGAGACTTCTCTTCCTCCTAGTAACCGGGTGTTTACAGAGGGCACATGCAAGCTGCTGAAACTGGTTATCTCTGATCTGGTGGACGAGGACTTCGTGGTCAATCGACGTCAGCAGGCCACCTCTGCTCTCCTCTTCGGGATGGTTGCCTTGTTGACCAAACCTGGCCAGACATTCGCCCCTCTCATTGGCACCTGGCTGCTGTGTGTTTACACAGGTACTGACGGAAGCACTCATCATAAGGAAGTCTACATGAGCTGTTGCCTTATCTCTTTCTGGCAGATAAAGTATCAAGTCGCTCAGTTGACCCTTCAGAGTTTTAGAATTTCAGCCCGATCTATGTCTATATCAATTAATGTATTAACTGTTCAACAATATGATTTATAAATTGGTTATAAAATAAAAGCAAACCCTTAACTTATGCAACGCAACTAAACTCCTGTTTCCAAGAAATGCTTTGTCTTTCCCTGCCGCCATTTTCCTGCGAGTTCCCAAGCAGTAATGCGCATATGCAGCTCTCAACAGGGACAAGAAGGAAGTGAGATGGCTCACTCCTTAGTTACTTACATCATCGCCTCTATTAACTATTTGTTTCATAAACCAACAGACCCTTATGCATCTCGTTTTATCATTTAATTTAGTAAGAATATGCCAGTTTAAATAATAGTCGTACTCGTTATTAGTAGAGTAGTTTGACGTTTTCGTAAATATTCTCATTCGCCTTCTTGCCGAGAGTTGGATGGCTGACGGATCCTTTCTGGGGAGAAAAAAAAAAAAAGAGTTCAATGTGTGATTTGATTGGCCTGTGTTTTGCAAACACAGAAGGATTACTTGATAGATGTTGAATTTCTCTTCCGCAGGTTATGATATTTTTGATAGGGAACCCGTGAAGGACTCTCTGGTTTCTGTGCCTGACGTTGCCTCTGGCTCAGGGACTCCGCCTCTACGCCTGGGCTGCTTCTACATGTTGGTGTTTGTGCCTATCACCTGTGCCCTGCTCCAGCTGGCCGCCTGGTCTCGCTTCACCCTTCACGGCCGCAAGCTGCAAGGAATCAAGACCTTAAGGCAAGGTGTCCAGCATGGCAACCTTATAGATGTCAAGGCCATATGAACTGAATAGAGCTGGGTGTAGCTGCACACAGGCACTTTTGAATGGTCAGTTTCACAATCCCTTTGTGCAGCCTAGCCTTGTGTGCAAGAAAATTAACCACTACACAACATGTGGACAGTGAAACAATGCACAATGGGCTGACAAATCCCACTGGGAAGAACATGACACAAACCTGCCTTATTTTTGTATTAGAACATTGACTTATATTTATATTTGAACTTATGACCAAAACATTAAGTAGAACCAATCAATCCTTTTGGATGTAGACGGACCAAGGTCACAACTTTTCATGGTGTGCGCCAAAGATGGGGTGCCTCTTTCAAACTGTTTATAAAGCTTAATTCTGGTCTAGAGTAGAGTCTGAATTCCATTGCTGCTCGGTAATTTATCAGTAACATCTGCCTGATTTAAAAACAGCAGGAGAAGGGGAGGTTTACCACAGTTATGATGTCTATATTTCTAATGTTGTGAACAAGATAAAGAACATGAAATAATCTTTCATTAATGTGTTCAGAGTGCTATTGATACTGCATGAAATCCACTTCAGAGCTGATTAATTGTTTAACTAGTTCTTTACACTTCCACAGGATGCCCTGCCAGTTTGATGTTGAGAACTGTATTTTCTGATACATAGAGTATTGATGATGTTTTTGCACAAAACTACCATTTGTCTGTTTGTATTTCTAACATTCTGATTGTGACATGTTTTATGTACTGTAATATTGAAAATTGGGAAATTATGCTGGTAACCATATTATCAGTTAACTTTTGTAATTTTTCGGCTTATACAAAGAATGTGGCATTGACACAAATAAACCTCATCTATGTTGAAGGTCAACCAAACTGCTGTGCTGCGATGTCTTTTTATTACAAGACGGATTACCTGTCAAACCACAAGGGAGACCATTCAAACTCCACAACAGATTATAACAATACAGTGGCTTTACTATAAAATGGACATTATTTAAAAAATAATGATAATTCACCGGGCCACAAAACTAATATGAAATTGTTAGACAACCTGCCCGTGTAGCATCTTTCTGCCACTTGTGAGTAATGAAGTAAGGAAGTTTACACTGGAACTGTTCATTCTGAAACTTGTAGGTATTGTTATCGGCAAGTGTATAAGGCACCAACTATTTGCAGTCTTGGTGTTTGTGTATGTAAAGGACATTTATAGGCCTGCTATGTGCTTGTAGTTCAAGACCACTGCAATTGAACGTCATCATCTTCAAGATAATTGGGGTAAGTATTGTAAATTTAGGAACCCACCTGATGCTGATATTTAAAAAGAACAAGAAACTGGTACAGCCTATTTGATGACTTTGAGGTCTGAGGGCAAAAAACGTGTTTTTCTCCATGCTGGGACACTTCCAGCCTCTGGAACTGCTGTGTGGTCATTTGAGTAAAAACACAACTTTAGGAACATGCAACATGTAGGCACAAAACCGAAGTAATAAAGGTCTTTAACCCAGTGGTTCTGAACCAATTTGGCTTGGGACCCATTAAAATAAAGTTAAATCTACTTGTGAAGTGTGGTCAGAGGCTATGAATAGTTCAACCACACAATGATTTTCCTTTGAATGAGTTCTAATAGACCTGGAAAGATAAATGTATCCAGTATGTTATAAGGAAAATAAATGTATAGGCTACATTATTTAGTGTAACAGAAGTGTATGAAGACTTAACCTTCATCCAATTTAACTATCGTTAATGGCGTACACACGGCACATGGCTTCACTTTATGATCTGTTCTTCTGTACTTCGTGGACAAT
>CALSBV010000421.1:432063-456956 GCA_943590825.1 Bovichtus diacanthus
GGGCTTCCTATTTCTGTGAAATCAAACATATGTCTTTACTTAAACATAGATCTCCTTAAAACCTTCTGTCTTGAAAAACGCATGCTTGATTGTATTTGACTTGAAAATCCAGCAGAGGGCATACAAAAGCACCAAATACAGTGAATCGGTGCTCAGCTGACAGCAGTAATAAATACAGGTACAAATACAAATATTACAAATTGGTCTTCTTTTACAGTCATAATGTTATCATGTCTTATTCTGTTTTAAATGTGTTCTTGTATGTTTTCATCTGCTTAAATTAAGTACAGATAGCAACAATATATTTCTACTTTAATGTCAACATGTATGTAACTTTGCTTTTTTTAATTTAAGAAGTTTGTTACAATTTTAGTCCTGCATTGTTGTAATGTAAAAATTGACAGACCCCCTAACAGTGAGGTGCCATAAAAAGAATGCAAATATATCAAAGATATGTTGGGAAGTATGGTTAAAGTCAGACTTCCCATTTCTTGTGGCTTTCGTACTGTAATATATTACTGGTTGCCTCTTTTGGTAGAGAAACAGACACACAGAACAGGAAATAAGAGTGAGCTCGGCGAGCAGAGACAATAAGCAGCAGTTTGATCTCCACGACTTCGACTCTTTAGGTACATAACGGCTTCAATGTTGTTTGAGAGACGACGTCCAACAGCGGGACATTTTTGAAAACAAAATCAGGCAAGTAGACAAATTATCATCCCACACTCCAGCCTCTGGGTATGGAAGTCCAGGATATGATTTCTCTAATTGTTAAGTCTGTTTTGTTTTGTGATAATGTGAGTTAAATCTAACTTGGAAATGAGTCACAGAGCTTATTAATAATTTGATCCATGTTTGTTAACTTTTTATTTTCCATATATTTTATTTTGCAATACACATACTTTTTTTTAAACACGTATAAGTTCACTCACACTTGTTTCACATAAAATGTAAATGCTAGGATTTAACAATATGGCTCCTGGACAGACACAAAATTGAACCTTTTGCATATGAAAAAGGTGTTAATGAAATCCTGTTGTTATTTTGTATTATGTCTGCTGATGGAGACCACAAAGAGCTGCCAATACAACAATAAAACAAAGCCTGATAATGAAAACTGAGATTGCCAGGTGACGTTGCACTGACGCTTAGCCGAGGTTCGTGCAGGCTTCCTGTTTTGTGGCTAAGCAGTTTTCAGTCTGCTGCTAGTGGTCTGTAAGTAAGTTAAAGTTGTTTTGCAGCAGATGGAAGCAACTTCCTGTCTATTCCTGTGTACAGACATAGAGGCTTTTGCCTTTGGCTCTGCCAGCATTTTGTTCATAGTCTTAACTCCAAACTGCATTGACCTTTCTTGTAAATCAGCATTCTGATGATAATGTTAAACACTAACCATTACTGAACGGGTCCACTGGACAGTGGCGGGCACAGGGGCCAAAAGAGTCAGGGGGCCCCTGAGCCAGAGCCTTAGTTTGAAGTGACTGTTAACATTTCTTCTTTTTTAAGTCAATCAAACAACTCAACAGACAAAAAAAGTCTACAAAAACATGCAAAACGACTACAGAGATGCAAACTGAAAACAAACTGATGCAAAATGACCACAAAGAAACACAGAACAACTCAAATGTATATTTAACATGTTCAAACTTTCCTACTATGTACTGCAGCTGCTGCTCAACAAATTCTCTCAAGATAAATAAAGTTCCAGCTTATCTTGTCAAACAGATGCAAAATGACAACAGAGATGCATAACAACCACAAGGAGAGCCAAAACTATTACACTGAGATGCAAACTGATCACAGACTCAAAACGACCACAAAGAGACACAAAAAGACTACAAAGAAACTCAAAACAAACACAAAGACACCCAAAACAACTACAATGAGATGCAAAATGACCAGAAACAGATCCAAGTTACCCCAAGAGAGATTGAAAATGTCAACAAAGAGACCCAAAACAACATATATGCCAAATGACCACAAAACAACTACTAATACTGCAACAAAATGCTAAACGGCTATAAAAAAGAAAGAACACAACAACAAATAGTCATTTTAAGTCTGGGGATCCTGCTGCTATATGTGTGGGGGGGGGGGGTTATATGTCTGCGCTCTGTGGCCCGCTGTCTTATTACCCGTCCATGACACTATGGCATCAGGGGCCAAGGCGAAAACAGGTTACATGTTTCTTTAGGTGGAAGTGACAATGAACTGGGAGCCACGCACCGACATTTATAATGACTACTTTTTGAATGCCTCATCAAATTCACATTTCCTCTATTTGCAGCTCCAAGATGTTAACACTCTATCCTCAGTGACACAGACGCCACACGGGTGCACTGGAGCATGGAGCTGGTGTCAGTGCAGCATGAATTTGAGTACACAGCGAAGGATGGTCGCCTTGTGTCCATCAAGCCTGATGAAAGTTACATCCTGGTCTCCAGAACTAACGAGCACTGGTGGCACGTCCGCAAAGACGAACACACCAGACCCTTTTATGTCCCTGCACAGTATGTGAAGGAGCACTCGTCACTCACTGAACACTCTCCTGGCCCTAATAAGATGGATTCACCTGAGTGTGTGACTAACAGTCAGCCACTGGATATAGACAATATAAAACCACGTAAAGCGACATCAGTGATTCGTAAATCTGCTCTGGATGCTTCAAGAGAGACACATCGCTTCTCCACTTTTGGTTTGTGTGACAACATACCAGATGTGAAGCCCTGTGAGACTCTGAAGGAAGAGCAAACCAGCAGCAGCTTTGCACAAAGCCAGGATAATATAAAGACACACGATTCAACTGAAGGCTTTTCATTTACCTCTGAACCTCAGAATACTGACAACCTGCAACTGTATTTAAAGCCTCCTCCTGTGCCAAAGGTCAAAAACGGACAAAAACAGCCCCCGCAGGATGATACAGCCAAACAGCCACAGATGTTTCTGCATGATGAGGATATCAACTTCCCTTCACCCCCTAATTCGCCCATATATGACACCATACCTGCGCTAGACATCCCAGAATTTGACACATTTTATGAGCCGCCTGTTCCTGTTCCTTCAAATGATACATTAATGATAGAGCAGCAGAATTTGAATCCAACTGCAGATCTAACTCCCATTGAGCAGGTGAGGTTTTCATTTTTATTGCTTTTTTAAAATGTTTCTTTAATCATTCTGTATTATTCTTATTCAACGCATGAGATCAAAATGTGTCACTGGGCTCTTACAGCCAGGAGAGGGCGTAGTTTTATCATGTAAAAAGCTACAGATAGTGCAGTACAGTGCCGAAAGGAGGTTTCATGTTTTATTGACTTACAACTTTGACTCAAAGTAGATTTAATGTGGTTTTTTTGACAGGGATCAACATAAAAATACCCTTTTATATCAAAGTGAAAAAACAGGTCTCTCCAAAATTGTTTTAATTAATTATAAATATAAAATATACATTACTTATTTGCAGCTGTATTTATAAGTATTTAATAGAACACATCATCATCACACATTCAGCCAGTTGGTTTTAGGAGTCACATCAATAGTTAAATACAGTACATACAGACAAATACAGACATACAGTATTATGCTACACAAAAAAAGTTTTTTTTTTCAGATTTTGTTTTTCATAAAACTGAATTTCTCACTACCCACAGACAAATGCAACTTGTGACGAGTTGCAAGTAGAAGCTGAGTCGTATGACAAAAAGGTTAGGGATCGCTGCTATTTGTTGATGTGCACAGTTCTGCAGCATAGCTGAAATATCAGCTTAAGTATTGCACTTCCTGCTCTCAAGAGAGCCAGATCCCCTCTAACTTTCATTGAATTATCTGCATGTATTAATCTGCTGAAGCTCATCAAGTGTAAGTGCAGTAAGGGGGGTCGTTCTGTTTACACTGTGGGGTTCTGTGCATTTTAAAGTGGGTGGAAATGTTGACCACTCTGTACATGTCAAGTTGAATATTTTAAGTCCTTCATTCAAAACTTCAGTTAAAGAACAGAACCATTAGCAACAACATCTACATAAAGTATCAAAAATATAAGTACTCATCATGATCATGTTATATATTGAAGTAACATGTACGCAGGATTTTAATGTTGTGGTTGGTCAAACTGGAGCTTATTCTAACTACAGTTAAAGATGTATATCATACTTTGGGTAGTTTAATCTATAATAATGTATCATTCTACATAATGTAAAATCTTAATCTAAAAGTAATTAATGCTGTAAAATTAATGTAGTGGAAAGAAAAATGTAAAATATTTCCCTCTGAGTAAATGAACTACAACAATGCAGCAATTTAACATTTAAAAGTATGTAACAGTTAACAAAATGTACTTCCAATATAAACAGTAAGAGGGCCTACTCTTAATTCAGAATATTGTGTGATACATTAGTGTTATATTATTATAGGCTATATTATAGGCCTATTATTAGATCAATACTGCTATAGTTGTTCGTGGTTGAGGTTTTACCTACTTTGTACAGTTGGTTAGTTTAATCTGCATCAGCATATGTTTTCTACTTTAAAAAATCTTGAACTGTCGGTGTAGCCGAAACAGCAACGTTATCTATATTCGCACGTTCTTCTTTATGGGCAAAACCTAGCGACTACATTACCCAAAATGCATCTCGACTGCTTCGAGTTCATCGCTGACATTCGGGTGTGGATATGCTCGGGCTATGCTAAATATTGTGGCAAATGTTCCCTCGAGCAGATAGCCCCAAACAGACACGAGGAGCGGACTGCAGAGGTCCTTTCTAACCCACACACAGATTTAAAAAAATGTTTTAAATGTAGTTTTCAGACCCAACCAACGCACATTTGAGGCAATCTCGCGCGGCCTCATCAGAGCGAGCACGGCTTTATACAACTATTATGATACAACTTTATACACTATCTTATTGTACACGTGTTATGTGTAAAATCACCTTTAAGTGAAGCACTTGAGTCAATCTACCTAGTTACGTTCCCTCACTGAGGAGATCTATCTGATTACATTACTATCTGATTGAACCACTTGTTGATTTTGACACTTTTTGCAGCGAAAGTCCAGATTTGGAATAGCCGCATTGGTTGAGTTCACAGTAGCCTATCTGTGCCAGCTCATCAGCATATGAATGTCCGGCCGTCCCCTTCGTGCCATTTCAATGGGCGAGAAAGAGGTGTTTCTAAAAAAACCCAGTTAAAGGAGCTGATTCAGGATCTCAGTTTTGCTCTGCTTCTGCGGGTGTGGAGTCACTTATTACCGGGTGTGTATAGCTTTCTTCTTCTTCATTTACCACTGTGTTTATTGACTTGTTGAATTATCCAGGAAGAGCTGGAGGCTTGTATAAGTATGTGCATTAGATTTTTAACTTTAGGGCTTTTTATTTAAAAAAAAAAGAAAATGCTGTGTAAGGTCAATGATGTAACTGGAGAACAGGTTACAAACAGGTAGTGTAGGCTGGGTGGCTTCTTCTTCTTCTTCCGAGGGAAGGAAAGAGTTAATGCGCGAGCTGCCAGCAGCCACTCCCAAACCCCCAGCTGCTACCTGGTTTCCCCAGCACCGATGACGATCCTGGGAATCATGATTAACCGCACCGTCGGGAAACGATGAAACATTTGCGAATATTTAACTCTTGTAGCCTACTTCACTGTTGGATGTAGTGTGTTGAATACAAACGAGGGGAACACAACTTTTGTTTCAGGTAAGTTTCACCGCCCTTGTTGTTTGCACCTGTTGCAAGGATACGCGGTCAGTTGGTGAATGACAGAAGTGTTTGATACGGTTTCTATTTCTTTGAGTCTCTTAGTGACTGTGGGAGCATCGTGCCGCTGTTAACACCAGCACAGTGTGTTGCTTTAGAGCCATGTTTGTATCACCTAAACTCAATTAGAGCAATGAAATTCCTGCGTTTTAAACTCGTTATAGTTTGTGTTTCCTCTCCGGGGAAGCATGAATGAGCCCCAGGACTGCAGACGTGCCAGGACCCTTCAAGTGCGCTAACTCTCCCCCCACAATGGAGGGCCATCTCCATGGTGATGCGAGGGGGTCTGGCCTGACTCCCAACAAGCAGGGCTTCGGGGCTTTTAGTGCCAGTTGGCGTGTGTGTGCATATGTAATGTGCAGAACTTGCAATTAGCCCTTAATGTAGGTCACTTGATATCGAGGGTATGTAGGTTGTTCTTTGGTCTCTAATGGGATGTTAAGTTTGGATGACAAATCCAGTTGGGATTGGGAATCCAAAATTCGGTCATTAGTGAATTTGCAGCTTTCAGAAAGGCGTACTTGAGTGTAGGGCTGCAACTAACGATTATTTTCAGTGTCGATTAATCTGTTGAATATTTTTCTCGATTAATCCAAAGTTGTTTGGTCTACAAAATGTCAGAACATTGTGAAAAACGTTGATCAGTGTTTCCCAAAGCCCAGATGAGGTCCTCAAATATCATTTTTTCTTTTTTCTTAAAAAAAAAAAAAGTAAACCGATGAATCAATTGTCAAAATAGTTGCCGATTATTTTCATAGTTGACAACTAATCGATTCATTTTTGCATCTTTACTTGAGTGCATATTCAAGCCTGTTTTGTTTTACGATGATGTTCTTCTTCTTCTTCTTATTATTATTATTATTATTATTGTGGAGCCTTTACATTATGTTGCAGTCTTTATGAGACCATTGTGTCTCAGTGTAAATACTGTAGTGTCTACTTTCTGTGTGCAAAAGACAGAAATTTGTCTTTAGTTTGCATGGACAAAATCTGATATAAAAAGGGTAGGACAGGACAGCACACATGAAAACACATTTACATAAAAACACAATAGACAATAGAAGCTACTTTAAAAGTCGCTGTCCTTACTGATTTAAGATATTTTATGGCAACAGGGTTTTTTCTATAGATGTTTTTCTTTGCGCAGGGGACTCTGTACCTTTGCTCTGAGGGCAGTAACTGAAAGTGGTGATTTAAGGAATGGCGGCTGTGGTTGTCTAAGATTTTGCCACTTAAGCATTGGACTGCTTTGCCATGGTGATAGGACAGTGGGGTTTGTTTGCAGCTTGTAATTGTGCTGCCCAGTTTAACTCCTTTGGAAAGCTTTGTCTTGCTTATTAGGTGCTTGAACCAGGACGGTTAAGTCTGCTAAGTGACTTTGTTTTGTCCTCTTGTGCACATCAAAGCCTTTCCAATGTGATATTTTGGCATTTAAAACTGAACAGCTGAGGACATTCTTCCATATTTTTGAGAGGAACTGTAACTTCATGGAGAGTACAGCGCTCTGTGAAGCAGACCAAATCAATGCCAAGAAACTGCTCCAACAGGTAGTGTGGGAGTGTCTCGTCAGACCTCTCTGTACGTGTGTCTTTGAAACAACACTGGTGTCCATTAAGTGTATAAGAACAGGTGCATGCAGCTATCGCCTCCAGGTCACAAAGAGCCTTTCATTTTTATCATTCTAGAATGTGACAGTAGAGACCATTATTCAAGTCATGGAGCTAAACATGCAGCTTTCTTTAAAATAATCTTTTCACAATCCTCAAAGGCTCTTCTAACCATTTGGATGGGGAACAAAATAGATTTTTTAACTCTCAAGTTAATTTCTCAAGTTGTGACTTTATTTGCTAATCCAGCTAGACTTAAGTCTTTGCTCATTTGTGAAATGCAAGCAAAAATATTAACACCTTATTCTGTATGAGAATAGAAAATAAACATCAATATATACCAATATAAGTGATAACTAAATGTTAGTTTTGGTTCTTCCGTCTTTGTTTGAATTAGAAAATAAACTTGAAAACGGGTTAAAAATATTTTTTTAATCATGGAACTAAATACTTTTCCATCCAGGGAACTAAATACTTTTTCATCCAGATAATTAGAAGAGTCTTTGGCTTTATTCTGGAAATACATTGAAAACAGCAGATCATGTTGTTAAACGAGCCTCTTGGTTTTTCAAAGATTGCTGGGTATTTCATTTTTCAGAAAAACTGACGCTTAGCTCTGTGACTCAGATGTAATGGTACATGAGAGGCACACATTGGTGCTGAGGCAGGCCTAAGAGTATGTTTCAGAAACATGTTTATAAACAATATGATTATTGGGTACAGGATTGTAAAGTGGTGCTTACACCCAGCATGCAAAGCAAGAGAAAGCTGAAAGTTTGCATTTTTCTTGACATGTCTTTTATCTCTCGAGGCAGTCTCTTTCATAGGATGAAATATTTATTTACACAGTCATATAAAGATCCAGCTCGTGTTTGTCAAGAGTCGCATGAGTCATATGCACAGGAATGTCGTTTATGTCATTACTATTTGTAAAATGTTTTTTGTAAAGTTGTAATGACGCGCTTCATTACAGTCATCCTGTCATTCAGTGCATCCTACCTTGAATACAATGGTGCTTTGCTGCAGTTATTAGTGCCAAGCATAAGGTTCCTAGAAGCAAAAATCACAGCTGAAGTCCAGAGAACTTCAATTTTCTGTTTGTTTGATGCTACTTGCAGCTTTAACAAAATGTCAAGTTTTCCCCCTTTGCAAAATACTTTCCAGTTGCCTCAGAAAGCATTGCAACAGCGGGTATGTAGACATTTCCCCTCCTACAAAGAAAACACTCTGCCTACAGAGAACGAGTGGGAGAAATCTGTCAGGAACAAGCAATATCAGCAGGTTCTGCACATCAGCATGCAAACCTGGCCTGAAGTGCAAAGATAAGAACGTGATAAGCTGATGGATTCCACATTGGGCATTTCTGGAGTTATCCTGGATTCTGGGCCATGAGGAGTGTGATGTAAGAGGAGGTGGAGCCAGATTCAATAGCTCAACTGTGTGCTTTGTGGCGTGATTTGGGCCCCAATTTGGTACTCCATTGTTTGATTGGATGAGCGCTAATGTGGTTAAGTAATCAAGCAGATTGCCGCTTCATGCATTGCTCAGGGCAGAGAGTTGTCTGCTCTGCGCTTAAGGATGGAAATCATGCTCGAAAAGCATTGTTCAAGGTCCAAACGCAGTTGCTTTAAAAGCAGTGTTATTAGATATCTTCCAAGTAATACAAGCTAAACCCAAACAACTTTCCACTGCAGAAAAGCTCTGCAGTGACATGTGAAAGATATCCTTCAACAGAAGCTCCTAAATCAGACACAACAGTAGAATCTTTTCAACATGATCTCATGGGAAGCGTTATAAATAGCGCGGCACTTTTGAGGACGTTTTGCGTGTCATGTCTACGCATTTTACACGTTTTCGCGTGTCTTTTAACGCCCAGCTCGTCCCATACGGATGCAGGGTTGCAGTCTTAAACATGTGGTCAACGTTGTGGATTCAAACAAAACTACTTGATTATGTTTAGGAAAAGATCATGGTTTGGGTTCAAATAAGTATATTTGTTAGGTAAATGAAGTTACGTACATGAATTAAGTAGGCTTGTCAATGGAAATAAATCAATGGTTGACTTTTGGATTCACACGTGACACGAACAGCTGGGTGAAAGTCTCGTGCTTGTTTGACCCATCCATCCACCCCATACTCCCTACACAGGCTTTCTCGCTCTTTATACTATGTCACCTGACTTCTGCAGCCTTTGCTCTGAGCATCTTGTATTGCCGTGGTGTGAAATGACCCACAAAAAGCAATAAATGCGTAGTGATAACATGTTAAATGACTCAAGAATTTAGTGAGGTTTTTTCCTTGCCACATTTGAAAGGCAAACTATCCTCTCGCCATGCACTTAACGTTAAATGTTTTAGATGTTCCAGGAAGCACTGACAGCCGTGACACACACTGGAATTGCGAAATCGACAAGCATAGATGTAGTGGTATAAACACAAGAGAACCAACAAGCCTCAAACCTAATTTGAGATCAACCCAAGGCCAAACCCCTCTAAAAAACAGCCACAAAGTGCTCTGCCTGCAGACTATATGATGTTGCCCAATGTAGAAGGAAGTGATGGTGGAACAGTTGGCCCTTAACCCAGACTTCCTGTTTCAAGCCTTGTGGACTTTTAACAACACAATGTCTCATCAAATAAGCCTGTTAAAAGCACATCTACCATATCACTGTGGGAAATTCTTCCCCTTTTTCCACTTTAGAATCTGAGTGACCTCCTGTACTAGAGGGTTGAATACTGTACACGTTAGAGCAGCTGCTGTACATGTAGACGAAAACATAGCCGTTATTTTGTACCTTTCTTGTTCTGTAACATCTTTGAGTACAGCCCTAAAGTGAAAGGTGTGTACTCCTTTAAAAAAAAAAAACGTTGTTTCCATTTTTATTTTTTATTTTTTTAAATCATATCAGCACACATGCAGTAAGTAGGTTGAGGTGACCTGCATAGTTTATGTTGCTCCTTCCATCTAACCCACTTCTCTGTCTTGTTTTCATTGTCACTTTTGGCTCTTAGCACGACAACACAGACAGTTACCCTCTTCCCCCCTACCCTGCACAGGAATTCACGCATATGATCACACACACACACACACACACACACACACACACACACACACACACTCACACTCACACTCACACACACACGCATCTCACCCAGTCCTCACACAGCCCCTTCCTGCTGCTATTGTAACAAAGCTCACAGTTCTCCTTTCTATCTTCGGCTGCTGCGAGAGGAGGATGTGTGCGTTGAAGGTGTACTCATGAATGTGCGTTCACCTCTCTCCCATCACAAGTTGATTGAACGTGATCGCGCCCTTGAGCTACTTCAGTTCGGAGTCCGATTGTATATTCGGATGTATGGCTCCTCTAAATAGAACGATATAAACATGGTGGACATGTACTCCAGGGTTTGGCCAAGTCACAGGGCCAAGCGGGGCATGACTCTGCCGGTGGTTCCTCAGGTAGGTGATCACGCCGACATCAAATCGGCTTTTATTGCTCCATTGTAAAATGTCAGCCTCTCCGGTCACTGTGTTTTATATGTTTCGATGACAGTCTTGCTTCCTGATTTGCGTAAACATGCCACCCCTGCACTTGTTTCTTTTCCTGATCTGAGAGTGTTAAACGCTGTGTCTCAAAAGCTCAGCATTTTGGATGCACTTTCATGTGTTAAAATGACACGAGCTTCATTTTCGAACATTTCATTTTCATATGAAAGCAGCAGCGAGGAACTCTGTGTTAATGGTACAGTTTTGTTTGTTGACATTTGCTGATGATGAGTAAAACTAACAAGTGTTATGATGTGTAATATCATACTGATATACATTAAGTTGCTGCGTGAAAATACAGGAGCGACTGAACATTTTAAAATGTTGCTCAAAAAGACAACAGACATGTTTTCTGCCACTTTGACAGTCTCTGTGGTAGAAAGGTTGATAGCGTTCACCTTTTGTACCGCAAAGGTACTAATCAGTGGAGAAATAAGTATTCAGATCCTTTACTTCAGGAAAAGCACCAATACATTAGTTTGGAAATACTCTCTTACAAGTCCTGTTTTCAGAATCCAAAAGTCAAAATACAGGAGTATTATCGGCAAAATGTAAAGTATCAAAAGTGAAAGTACTCCTTCTGCAGAATAGTGGCACCTGTGAGTGATATGTTTATGCATGACATTATTATATTGTTTCTTACATCAATATGTAAGCAACATTTTACTGTTGTTTACTTCTCTATTGGAAGTTTGGTATTTCACTGGTTTCCAACCTAGAGGTCGGGCCCCTCCTCAGAGTGACAATATAAATGTGAGAGGTCGTGAGATGGTTAATGAGGTCAAGAAGAGGACTAAACAAAGTTCTGTGACAATAAGTTGTGATCATTTTTTGGTGTGAAATAATGAATAATTGTACCGAATTCATTTACAAATTATTTTTAATGAAACCATCTGAGAAGTTTAGAGGGCAAATATCTTTCTAACTTTGACAACCCATTGTATTTTATATAATATCATGTCTTTGTGTGTAAAATCTTGAAAAGTAGCTAGTAACTGCAGCAAGTCAAATAAATGTAGAAATAAAAAGAAATCACACGTAAAGTACCTCAAAATTGTACTGAAGTACACTAAAGTAATTTACTTGGATTGATCTGTATACTAGTTTGTAGTGGTATATAGCGTTTGTTGATATGTATCTGCTTGTAAAGTTTTCCTTTCATTGCATGTAGGATTCCAGCGTAGCTATTTCAGAGATCAATGATGCAGCTCTTTCATTTCCTCTGTCTGTCTGTGGAGTCCTGTTGTGAGGTTTGTGAATCAATATGCTTAGGGGTCAGTTGTCTGGTTGTCCACATTGATTGCATCGTGGTTAGATTGAGATCAATAAAGTGAACAAAGTCAGCAAAGTGATAACATTGAATAGACAGATAAAAACACAGCTGATCATCAAATCCATAATGCGGAAAAGCTCTCCTCCCCTCATTATATTATATAAGGTTTATTCATCTTAACCATTTTTTATCTATTTAAGAAGTATTCAGATCCTTTGCTTAAGTAAAATTAGCAATACCACAATTTAAAAATACTCAATTACAAGCAAAAGCCCGCATTCAAAAGCTTACTTTAGTAAAAGCACAGAAGTATTATCAGCTAAATAAATTTAAAGTATCAAAAGTGAAAATACTCCTTTGATGTTGTGTTATACATATACTGTATATGTGTTATATGGGGTTTTAT
Source organism: Bovichtus diacanthus (assembly GCA_943590825.1). NCBI lineage: Eukaryota > Metazoa > Chordata > Actinopteri > Perciformes > Bovichtidae > Bovichtus > Bovichtus diacanthus. The sequence goes on from CALSBV010000421.1 coordinate 444,640, forward strand.
TACTGATGTATTTACATGTATGTGTAAATAGAATTTGTTTGTGGTCGGTTGCGGTGGAGCAAATCGCTAGTCTCATGAAGACATTTCCGTATATAATTACCTCCTAAAAAACATATTTTCCGAAAACAAGTTTTGTGCAGTATTGATACTGTATTCAACCAATACTTTTTTCATTTTATTTTAAATCGATTTCTTTTAAAAGAATGACAAAAATAAGACTTATTATGTGCACTGAACCATGCGTTTAATTTGGATCACATTTTGTATGAAAAATCTTTTACTGCAAAGTAACAAGTTGCTGCAGCTGTTAAATAAATGTCGTTATAAGTACAATATTTGCCTCTAAAATGTAGTGAAGTTGAAGAATAAACTAGAATTACATCGAAATACTCCCTTAAAGCACTTACTTTCTACCACTACCTGCCCGCCTCCCTACATGTCTATTCTTTATAGCACTGCATATTTAGCAGAGTGATAAACAGCTACAGACACACAGGTCTCAGGCCTTGGTAAATATAGACTATGATGCTCGGTGAGAGACAAGAGGTAGTTAGAGCGTCGTCTGAAAGAGTGTAGTCTCATTGTACCACCATGAAGGCGTATGAAAAACTCTGCAGGACGTTAGATCCCAGGAATCTCATGGTGAATCGCCTCAGGGGAGCACAGGTGAGGAAAGAACAACTTAAAGAACGATCACATTGTTTTTATCCAGGCAGCAGGGGTCATTTTAGGTGTAATGGTGACAGAGGCAGCCTTTCATCACGTCTCAGTTTCACTCTTAAAGTTTTGTTCTGTAAACAAATGAGTTGTGATCATGAGGCCATTTGCGTGTCATGTTCTTGGCCATGCAGCGTGGAATCAAAGTAACAGGAGATGGAGGTTTCGACAGCTTCCCTTTTTAATAGACAGAAACTGGAAATGCAGCTTGTGTTTAAGAAATTAAAATTTTAGTTTGTATTAATTTTAGTGCATTCGCTGCTTTACTGCCGGGGCAAGATAATGCCTGATGATAGTGGTGAAGTTTAACCTAGTATAAGTCCATTGCAGTTGGCCTGTGGTCATATGCTGCCATTGCTATGGTAGTTCATCTTTTTTTTTTAATTTTTTTTTTTTTAAACCTAGCATTAATTTTTTTCATTTTAACAAAAAGGAAAACCACCACAGATCGGCACTTGTTAGTCTACAGTAATACAGACAAAAACTCTGGACATTGTTTTGACACAAGAACATTAAACATAAAAAAAAGTGTGTGGTTTTTGAAAATGAGACTAGAATTGGGTAATGATCATTATTGTGGGAGGAACGCCTCTGTGGTTTGTGTGTTTTTTTCAGCTGTGGGCTACTTCCTGTGCTCTGGTGCTCTGTAAGATGCGGAAGGCTGACTTTTTAAGAGGTCTAATGAAAGCGTTGGGTTGAAGGCTGGTACTTGGCACTGCATGACCCCGTTTTTATCTTGTAAAATACAAGTACAAGTGCATCAAACACTGTCATTTGTAAGCTTGTTTTACTTCAAGCTTGTTTTACATCAAGCTTGTTTTACTTCAAAAATCCCTTTTACAAAAGCCAGAGGTGGACGAAGAAGTACACAGATCTTTTAATTAAGTAAAAGTAACAATACCACAGTGTAAAAAGTCCTGCATTCAAAATGTTATGTAAGTTAAAGTACAAAATACATTTACAATAATTAAGGTTATCAAATAAATATAGTAATTAAAAGAGAAAAGTATAATATTTGCCTTTGTAGTGCAGTTGAAGTATAAAGTAACAGGAAATGGAAATACTCAAGCACAGTACAAATACTTAAGTAACAGTTCTCTAGTAAATGTACTTAGATACTGTCCACCAGTGACAGAAGCGCAGACACACACACTGTTCCCACATTAGCGTGAGTTTCTGTTCTGTATAAGCACCTGTGGATGTACTTGAGGTTCTGCATATTAATTTTTGGTTCTTTCTACAGGTGGAGAATGAAAGTCTCCGGTCAGCCGTGTACGTCAATGTAACACAACTTCGCAAAAGCATCTCCGAGTCTCCCCCCTCGGCTCCCTCGTCCTACTCTCCTTCCTACCTTGACCCTGAGGGATGGGAGGCGCACGTTGACCAAGAAAGTGGACAGGAGTACTACTACCACCCCGCCACGGGGCGCACCACCTGGGACAACCCCTTTTTAGACTCCCCCACGGACCCTGAGCCGCCTTGTTCCCCTTCACCTCCTCAGTCTCCCGCCCTTTCTCCGTCCTTCGCCTCCCCCCCTGCGTGTACCTCAGACTGGGAGCAGTTGGTGGATGAGACCAGCGGTCGGCCCTACTTCTACAACTCGATGTCTGGGGAGACGTCCTGGGAGCCCCCAGAGCAGCTGAGCCCGTATCCTCCTGTGATGGAGCCGATGAGTGTGCACAGGTTTCACGAGGACGTGCCGGTAAGGACAGCCTGGCTGTTCTACTTAGCCTCTCTATGTCTCCTGTTTTAGCTTCACCCAAGGGAGAGCTGTAAATACAGTCTGCTTTTAATGGAATTAAATCTCCTGCACCTACATAGCAGACATCACTCATTTTCATTAGGGAAGCTCACAGCTCCAGTGCAGAATGTCTCAAACAGTAGGGTCCCCTCACTTTAAAAGACATGTGTCCTCATTTTGAAGTTCCAGACAGTCAGGGGGATTCAAGAGATATGGGGAAGTGTTCAAATGCTTTACTTTATAGGAAGCTCTCAGACTTTATTCACACATTAGATGGGTTTCAGCTGTTTTTCCTCACAAGTGACCCCTTTTCTTTCCCTTAATGACTTTTTGGAGCTAGAAAGAAGAATACTTTGAGGCCATGGAAATACTGTGACTTATTCATCAAAGTCAAGAAAGTCATTGAGCTCGGTATCTGGGTCATTGTGGGAAATTCAGATGTAGCAACACAAAAACTGAATTGAGACAAAGACATGGGTTAGTGTCAGGCATATTGTTTAGTGCAACAGCTTGATTTAAGGAATAGTTTAACATTTTGAGGAAAATGCCAAGACATGAGAAGATCAATACCACTCTCATATCTGTATGTTAAATATGGAGCCACAGCCATTATCCGTTTAGCTTAGCTTAGTTTAGCACAATGACTGGACTACAAATAGTTGTTTAAAAATGTTTTTGGGACGAATGAAACGCGATACAAGTTGTTAATAATTGAGCTTTAGAGGTGCTGTTAGGTGGAAGCCTGAGAGCCAGGCTAGCTGTTCTTCCCTTTGTTTCCAGGCTTTGTGCTAAGCTAAGCTAAACGCCTGTAGCTTCGTATTCAACAGACAAACATGAGAGGGGTTTCGATCTTCTCATCTAACTCACGGCAAGAAAGCAAATAAGCGTTTTTTCCCAAAATGTTGAACTATTGCTTTTAACAAGATATGAAAGAAAAACTTTTCTGCTACAAAATATTGTTATTTTTATTATGAAATCTCAGTTTTTTTTAATGAAATACTGGAGAGTTTTCGCTCTTCATCACTCAACTAATCAATTGCGGCGAACATCAGTCATTGGTGAATCTGCGCACAACTCACAGACGTATGTGTTTTAATGTTTCCACCATGTGTTTCTATCCCCAGCCTCCTCTACCTGAGGAGGACTATCCCTCAGAGGATTACCCAGCTGCTGATCATCCAGAGAGCTATGACGACCTCCTAGCCATGGGCCCTCCCACCCTCCCTAAAGAGTACACCCTTAGTCATGCGGGCCGGACCATCATCCCCCGTGCCAACCTGGACCGCAGCACACCGGCTGGTTGGAACCTCAATGTGCAGCCCAACGGGACCTGGGTGTTCACCAGTGAACACTCTCCAGAGCAGGTAGCTCCAAGGACTGACTGATAAGAACAGAGGAGGAAAATGGGATTTAAGACCACAAAGGTCCTAAATACAGTAAAGATAGCCGTCATTTTAACATGCAAAACACTTTAAGGGTGTTGGATAAACATTGACATTAAAGAAAGAGATATTTCCAGCACAGCTACGCTGATGTTTGATTGCAGAAAGCACTTTGTTTGAAGCACCTTTACATTGTAGCCATTCCTACTTTAAAATTATATTGTGATATAAATACTAATTACCCGTCAAAAAATGCAGTCAGGTACCTAATCCAAGTATCACAATATCAAAGTAATTTAACTTGAATACTCTCCATTACTTTTGGATTACCTCAATACCAAATATGCAAATAAAGACAAGAAAAAAGACAAATCCTGAGATTTTGTAATTATTTTGCATGTAAAACATAAAAGGGGAACGACATCACAGTGCGGTGCAAGTGATGTCTTCCAGCTTGGAGCAGCATCAGTACCCATATAAATTCAATTAAATTTGAAGCGGTTTGCTCAGTTCCATAATCTTGATGAACTGGAAATTGTGCAAACCCTCCTGCTTTGCGATAACTTGCACTGTACTGAGATGTTGTTCCCTTTTTTCTGCTTTACATACAAAATAGTGGCGAAATACTTTAGAGGTTAATATGTGAGACTCATGTTGTGAAGTGCTGTAATATATGTGCAATGTAGTATATAGTACTTACTGTATTTTCTCATTTGAATCCTGCTAATAATCCCCATTTTTACTATCAGAACGTATCAGTAATCTGATTACATTTATTTTTTTCCTGCTATGGGATACAGTTTTTTTGTACTTGTATTCAGTTACTCCCCAAGCCTTAAAGTAGAATAACGTTAAACAATCACAGAGGGAAGTCACCTACCTGCACTCTCTTATTCTTACTATTGCTATGGAATAATCTTTTAATGAAAAAAGCATTCCTATTTTAACATAATATAAATAGATTGTGTATATATATATATATATATATATATTATGAGCTATTTTAGATTAAAGTAATTTTTCTTTCAAGACAGTTAACTGAAGCAATGAAAATACTTAAAACAATATATTATTTGGGAAAGAACAGTGATTTTGAATCATCTTTAACTACATTGTTATTATGTAACAGTGGATCAAGTCTGTGGATGATCGAGGGCAGACCTACTACTATCTGAGAGATGGCTCCAGGTCTCAGTGGAACCTGCCTGAGGTAAAGATCCTTTACTACACGGGGATCAATGAGAAACAGTTTCTTCATGTACAGTAGATATAATATGCAATATGAATCATTTAGGACACAAATTCAGCCAAAAAGTTATTTTCAAATTGATCTGGTTTGAAGTACAAACAGATTCCTCAAGATTTCCAATGATTTAAATTTGACTAAACTAAAATGTCTTTTGTTTCGTCCAGGTCCCTGTTGGTCCCGGCCTGTCCAGAACGGAGAATGGCGTCGAGGCAGACAATCTGTCCATCATCAAAAACTGGAGACACACAATGGGACCGGCACAGCTCAGCTCAGCCCAGGATGATGGGGTACATACATACTTTTACACACACTCAGACCTGCAGGTACATGCTGTATCACACATCCAGGGTGTGTCAGCCGGCTTACACAGAAAGCTTTAGTCAGACAGAAGTAGTGAGGGTGAGTCCCTGTTTAACAACCGACACTCCCAGGTTTTTAAACTCTTATTTAGCAAGGCAAATGTGCACTGCAGTGCACTCGTATTTACAGTAACAGCTTGAGCACAGAGCTGCAGAGGGAGAGGGAGGGAGGGCTGCAAATGTACGCAAACATGAGTCAGGGTTATTATAGTAAACAGAAACTAAAATGAAAATAAGCAGTGAAAAATATGGTCGTAGATTGAAACTAAATAAAAACGATATCCTTTAAGAAAAACTAAAACTATACTGAAACAAAAAAAACGAATAAAATTGAAATAAATATGAAGGTAAATTCATTTCAGTTTTAGTTTTTTAGCTATAATATATCACTGCCACAAAAAAGAGACGGCATGAATTTGAATGAATGAGCTTGAGACATTGAACCACAGAAACTGAGCTTTGACCTTCCAGGTGATGGTGCTATGCCGCTACTGCTTCACAGTGTGTATATGTAGCTACATGCTTCTGAGACATTATAGCTGGCCCTAACAAAAACACAGTACTGTAAAACTAAAACTAAAAATATAAAAACTAAAGCTAAAACTTTCTGAAAAACTGAAACTTAACTAAAACTGGCAAACGCACTCTGAAAACTAACTAAACTAAAATGAAATCGAGAAGTTAAAACTGAAATGGAAAAACTACTAATTGAAAATTCAAAACTGTTATAAAAACTTTTAGAACTTTGCTGGATACAATTAAGGGCATTTCCTACTAATCAGTCAGGGGTTTAATGCGTGGCTCAAGAGCACAACAGTAGGGCGGGCCTCTGTGTCGCCAGCAGAGTTAACAAAAAAGTGATGTAATCCCTTCATAATGTTTGTAGATGTGTGTATTTGTGGTTGGGTTTGGCAAACACAAGGTGTAAATAAACACCACGTGGTCAAAAGTATGTGGACACCCTGAAAATTCCAAACATGTATTCAACCTTTTATTTATACTCGAGAGATCATTGAGTATTGAGGGACAAACTACGATAAACCAAAAGTGACCAAAAGTAAATGGACACCCCTGTCCTCTTTCGGTTTGTTTTTATTAGTATAAAAAATGGCAGTAATGATAAAGACTATGGAGGCTTGGTTTAAAGAAGCGCTAGTTCTTTTTTATTCCAAAGTAATTTTTCTGGTTATTATTTTAAATCAAATCTTCTGCTGTCGTTCAGAGGTTCGTACCAACTCACAGGAGGAACACGTCCGACTACAGCAGCGACAGCTCCAGTACAGGAAACTCTCCAGAGACGCAACATAACGTGAGTGAAATGTGTGTCCTGCCAGCCGCGTCTGCTGATAATTGTTACTCTAGAAAAACTTGAGGCTGAAAAATTGTTAGTTAGCCATTAAGCACTGTGAGCTGCCCCGTGTCTGAATGGTTTTCTGTGTCTTTCTCTTAAGGCTTTTGGGTTTAGACCCTGGAGAAATCCCTATTATCTGACCTCCAGGTGGCTGCGCTATAATGTGGGTTGTTAGTTTGAGTGCTCACCTGAGCTTGACTCATAGATAGCAGCTTCTATCTATGATGGGCGAAAGGTGTGACTTCAGAGCTCTCAAGGAGCATTTGTTGCACCTGAACAGACGTGTTTCATTCCCTGCATCACATTTTATGTTCATTTTAATCCACCTGTCTCCTGTTTAGTGGTGGATTTCTACTTGTGGTATGCATGTAATAACTAAACTACCTGATAAACCTACTGTTTATATTCCCATTGTCCTCTATACTTTATAAGGTTTGGGATTTGAGTTCTGTATAAAGGGATTAATAGACTTCACTGCAGATTTTTGACTTGTAAATGTACTGTGAACAAGCAAAAATAGCAGCCGTGACGATGGGAAAAACAAATTATATACAGCCACATAGTTACATAGTTAGTTAAGTTACATACTATTACTTAATGTCTGTTTGACGCCTCCAACAATTAAGTGTTTTTTATTCTCCATCAGCGTTTTCATTCATCACAGTCCAGAAAAGTGCATCTCCTCCACAGCTTTAATGGGCTGCACACAGTCTGTTCAAGTGTCACTGATTCCTGAAAATGTTTAAAGTCACAGAAATATAAAAAATGTGTAAATCAAAGGATACATGTAAGTCTGGTGATATTCTATGTTTTTATTCTTATCAACAAATCTCACAAAAAGACCGAAACCAACAATCACTTGATCCTTCAATTAAAGTGGCAACATACAACGTTTCATCAAAGTTTGTATCAAAGGGGAATTATTGTCGCTGTCGCAAACAACCCGATCGCTTTCCTCAGAGCTTACTACTAGCGACAAATTTAGCGACTTATTCAGGCCAGCAGGGAAGAAATATATTCAAATGTATTATATTTTAATTAATTCCCAATGCTGCTCAGAGTAATTGCAGTCCACGGCTCTTCTGCCATCAGGCTGTTGGAGCTAGAGCTAGCTACTCTCCTTGGAAAACAGTCGGCAACACTGCACAGGACACGCTGCATTTTGTTTCCCACAGTTACTACGGTTGTTCCACTGTCCGCCATTTCCACTAGTAGTAACTACAAAGAATGGCAACTGGGGATATCTACCAGGGAAAACAAAATTGCTATCCTCTTCCTGTTTTGTTTTCGCAATGGTTGACGCACTTCCTTTGTGCCTTAATTTTCCCCGTGAGATCGTACCTGGTGGCAGACAGAATTGAGATCAAAGCTTCTTGGGAGCCAATCTAAACGCAGATGGTGCCATTATTCTACAGACATTACATTGTGTCATCAATTTAAATTGACTTAATAATGATAAGTTTAAGCAAAGAACTTGTCTATTGCCACTTTAAAGTATTGCCTCTGTAGCCAAAGCCTGATATATCTTCTTCCTCTGAGCCATAGAGCTCCATTGTTGTCTAAACTTTGTTTTTAAATCAAGTGTGAGTCACACTGTTGCACTGGGTGACAACTTCCTTCATCACCATAAACACACTGTAGTTTATTTTTTAGCCAATCCCATATATATTGTCCTGCTGCCCCATAAACTCACTAGAGCACCAAATCTTTGACTAAAAATAGTCCCCAACAAATGCACTATTTTCTCGCGTTTGAGTGACGTTAACTAAAAACTACGGCATGATACTTTATATCTGTGGCCCAATTTTAAACGTTTTTGTTTGGAGTGAATGAGATCGAGGCTGAATGTCAGAGACAGGGAGGGGAAGTCACAAAGTATTGAGGGACAGACTACACATTGTTGGTTTTGGTCTTTACATAGAATTTGTTGACAATAGTGAAAATATAGACAAGCACAAGCCTTATCCTTTAAGCATAAACAGAAAAAATAATCTGCTGATTTTTATTTCCTTTGTCACAATTTGTCAAATAATCAAAATAAAAAAAGGCAAATCTTTGAAGTCCCCCCGCGACTCTAAACATAGATTGAATCTGTGACTTTTAGGATATCCGGCATATAAGGAATTCATCATGTACACAGATCGTAATAGAAGTTTGGATATGAATGCTGTCTGCACGCATGGCTTTATTGATAAATGTTGTGTTCAATATTGTGACCAGAATTGTGTGTCCTGCATATCATTACATAACTTAACTGTACACTTAAGCCTAACAATTAACTAACAGCGTGTAAAGAATTAAAATGTGGTGATCCTATCAGGTGCAGAATTTAGAGAAAGCCGGGATTCTCAACAAAACAAAAGTGTGTGACAACGGCAAGAAAGTAAGGTAAGCTAAACCTTCACTGTGAAGATATTCTCACGTTTCAGTTTTTGAGCATGGTCGTGGTTGGAGTCATCTTCCCCAAAGCCCTCCGTTGCTTTGCTCTGTGTTAGTGACAGTTATTCCCCCGTTTAAAGGAAAAACTGGGCCCAGACTTGGACGGTTCTCCACGGCGGAGTGCTGACGTTCCACAAAGACCCAAAGTCAGCAACAGGGACTTCGGTATGATCTACACTTTTAAGTATTATTAATAATAGAAGGATTTTTCATGTGGAAGAAAGTGTTCATCCTCTGTTAATAAGAAGCTCTGACAAGCTGCATTCCTGCTCCTGTAGCATTCTGTACATTTCTGGGCGGGTTTGATGGGCTGAGAAGTTACAGACAGAATTAATTAAAGTTGCTTAAAACTTTTTTTTTTATTTATTTATTTTTTTATATGTGCTCTACACTTTCGTATCATATTTCACGCCTAAGAGAACAAATGAAACATTAAACTGCAGCATGATGCAGGCTGATGTGTCACCTTCATGAGGAGTGACAGCACAGACAAGCCCTCGCGTCATTAACTGACAGGGACAGTCACAGCTTTTGTTTCTTGGAATGCAACACCGTCAGTTTCGTAAACAGCTGTATTTTTGGTTGCCTCCATGCAGATCAAGACCAATCAGATTGTCCCGGAGGTCACGGTGGACCTGCGAGGAGCGTCGATTGGCTGGGCCTCAAAGGACAAATCCAGCAAGAAGAATGTTTTAGAGGTGTTTGTTTGTTGTCATGGAACCGAGTGAAATGTGTGCGATGGATGTTTTTATCTTGAGCAAATAAAACATGTGCTTTTATTTTTTAGCTTTGTTAGCCCCATTAAGAACTGACACCCTATAGTGTTTTATGCTTCTCAACTAAAACGTGATTTTGTGTATTTATGTCAGATAGTAAAAGGAAACAGATGGGCTGGGATTAAAAATATAACTAATACATATCACCATGAAACTTCCCCAGTTGATTACTTACATTAAGACAATTGTTTTTTGAAGTTTCCCAAGTTTTCTGAAATGTGAGGCATCTAATGCTAACTTTTGGTGAACTCGGGAGAAATCTACAGACGCAAATAAACAAAGTTAGTAAAAATAAACACCTAAATATGTACTGTGGGTGTTTTCTTTCTTTCTTTCTAGTCTGAAAGAAAACATGTTATGGAAACAAAATAGCCCAAACTCTCAAAATGGACCAGTTTTTTGCATGAAAAAACAATATTTTTTAATGTCTCGCCTTAAAATAAATATTGTGAATTATCTAAATGTGATTTGTTGTCATGTAATTATTGTTGCCCTTCTCAATATCCTATTATCTCTCCTCCAGTTAAAAGGCAAGAATGGCGTGGAGTTTCTGATACAGTACGACACAGAAAGCATCATCACTGACTGGCACAAAGTCTTAATGGACACCATACGACAACTAGTGAGTCCTTTCATCGCCCATAATTGATAAATGAAAATGATCCACTTTACTGCCAAGAAGTCTCCATCTTACTGAGTCATTTCTGTCTTATTACTTCTACTGCTTAAAGTAACGGATTGACATTTTGGGAAATATGCTTATTACCCAAAGTGGAGGTTTCATCCGAGTGTCAGCCAATGCGGCGCTCCTTATAAATGATGAATTATTATTATTATTTTAAATACTAATAATAAGTAAGTTGATTTGATAAACTTAAGGAACTGGTAAATGTTGTTCTTTTAAGCAAAATACACTTGAAGGATTAAATAACAGACAAAAATAACCTTAACAACCAGATTCTTGCAGTTTATGTTTAAGTTGCTTAATTCAGTAAAAAACTAAATGTATTGTCTCTCTATGTTTTGACAAATGACGCTAATTAAACACTGTTTAATTCAGGTTTAGGTGTGGTAGTTACGCAGTTGACACTGTGCTGCTGATTGATTGACTCACTTTGTATGTCTGTTCATCAGGAGTACCAGGACCATCATTCAGAGGAGGAGGACGGGGACTTATATGAGAAGATCGCAATAACAGAGCGAGAAGACAAGCTTGGAGGCGGCACCGACAAGCGAAGACGTAAGTTTAAAAAAAATAAAAATTTAAAAAACGTTTTTACTTGTTTAACTGTGGCATAAATGAGGCATTCTGACCCAGTTAGACATATCAGACCCCATCGAGCGGTATAATTACTCAAATGTCTAACTTTGCTTTTTCCAGCCTCCAGGCCGACCGTCACACACTCATCCAGCTCTGGAGGAGACTCGGACCAGAAGAGGGTTCGGACCAAGCTGATGAAGTTCCTCATGAAACGGCCCACGCTGCAGTCTGTGAAGGAGAAAGGCTACATCCGAGGTGATCTCAATAACATACCGTAATGCAGTTCTCTTTGCTGTGGCTCATTTTAACAGAAGCTAGTGGATAAGGGAGTTTCACTGAATTTTCATGTTTATGGTTATACTTATATTTAAACACAAGCTGTTTTGTATTTTCCCATGTGCATTTTATTTCAGGTCAGATCTTTATTGTCCCACTTGAGGACAATGGTTTTGCAGAGAGACAGCCAAGAAAAAATATAACATAACAACGCGATAAAAACACAATAATAACTGAAGACATTATACTGCTGCTACTGCTGCTGCTACTGCTGCTACTACTGCTGCTGCTGCTGCTGCTACTACTACTACTACTACTACTGCTGCTGCTACTACTACTACTACTACTACTACTGCTGCTACTGCTGCTGCTACTACTACTACTACTGCTGCTGCTACTACTACTACTACTACTGCTGCTGCTGCTGATACTACTGCTGCTGCTGCTGCTACTACTACTACTACTGCTGCTGCTGCTGCTGCTACTACTACTACTACTACTACTACTGCTGCTGCTACTACTACTGCTGCTGCTGCTGCTGCTGCTACTGCTGCTGCTGCTACTACTGCTGCTGCTGCTACTACCACTACTACTACTGCTACTACAACTAGTAGTATTACTTCTAGTGCTGCTGCTGCTACTACTACTGCTACTACAACTAGTAGTATTACTTCTACTGCTGCTGCTGCTGCTGCTACTACTACTACTACTACTACTGTTACTACAACTAGTAGTATTACTTCTACTGCTGCTGCTGCTGCTGCTG